>JBBPBX010061298.1:10441-21167 GCA_038048925.1 Garcialebias charrua | reverse complement strand
TCGGGGCGTCTCGATCCTCATCAGTCAAGACATTTCATTTGAACCTTTTCAAGTTAACTCAGATAAATATGGTCGTTTTGTGATTGTTTCCGGTAAATTGTACAACACACCAGTAGTGCTAGTTAACGTTTATGCCCCAAATACGGATGATGTTGGTTTCTTTGAGAAATTATTCTCACTGCTCCCGGACCTAAACACATACTCATTGATACTCAGTGGTGACTTGAATTGCTGGTTGGACCCAGTTTTGGACAGATCCTCTACAAACCCTGCCACAGCCAGCAGGTCGTCCCACACTATTCGTGCCTTTCTATCTAAGTATGGCCTGTGCGATGTATGGCGTTTTTTACACCCAGCTGAGAGAGAATATTCTTTTTTTTCTCATGTTCATCATTCATACTCGAGGATCGATTACTTTTTCATGGACAACAAACTTCTTCCCTCTGTCCGTGGCTGTGACTACCACAGTATTGTCATCTCAGACCATGCACCTGTCACTCTGTCTTTGTCCCTCCCTGACATTCCTATAAGGAGTAGACAGTGGAGATTCAATTCAACGTTACTGTTAAACAATGATTTTGTTACATTTATAGAAAAAGAAATAACCTTCTTTCTATCCATAAACAGAACTCCTGGGATCCCACTGTCAACAGTTTGGGATACCCTTAAGGCCTATCTTAGGGGACAAATCATTTCATATACCGCCCGGCTGAGGCAAAAATCTCAAAAAGAAAGAACTGATTTAGCCCAGCAGATAAAAGAAATTGATCAACAATACGCTCAAAACAAATGCCCTAATCTGTACAAAAAAAAGTAGAACTCAAAACTAAGTTTGATTTATTGTCTACATACTCAATAGAACAATCACTTTTGAAAAGTAAATCATCATTTTACATACATGGAGAAAAGTCAGGAAAACTACTGGCAAATCAGTTGAAGGGTGCCATGGCTAAACAAATCATCCCTAAGATCCAATTAGAGAACGGCACCACAACTCTAGATCATTTACAAATTAACAGAGCATTTAAGGACTTTTATTCCCATTTATATACTTCAGAATCCCAAACCAACAAGAATTTATCTTCTCAGTTTTTCGAAAAGACCAACATGCCAAAACTCACACCCAACCTGAAAGATGCACTGGAGATCCCAATATCCCTGACAGAAATTGTGTCAGCTGTATCGGTAATGCAGTCTGGCAAATGTCCGGGTCCTGACGGCTTCCCTGCTGAATTTTTTAAGAAATTTTCTTCATTACTTTCCCCACTCCTACACTCGGTTCTCTTAGAGTCATTTGACCAAGGATCCCTTCCGAAATCTTTTTTAGAGGCCTGCATTACCCTCATTGCAAAGAAAGGAAAAGACCCAACTCACTGTTCCTCTTATCGACCAATCTCCCTTTTAAATACAGACGCCAAAATTTTAGCCAAAGTTCTTGCTCAAAGGTTGGAAAAGATCCTTCCTTTCATCATATCAAAAGACCAGACTGGATTCATTAAAGGCAGGCACTCCTTTTTTAATGTCAGACGCCTTTTGGACATTATTTATTCTCCTTCGGATACTGTTCCTGAGTGTGTTATTTCCCTTGATGCAGAGAAAGCATTTGATCGGGTTGAATGGGACTACTTGTTTAATGTTCTTGACAAATTTGGTTTTGGCCCCAATTTCATTACATGGGTGCAATTAATTTATTCACATCCCACCGCAACCATTCGTACCAACTCTCAGATATCAAAACCCTTCAGTCTACATCGAGGAACTCGCCAGGGATGCCCACTGAGCCCTATGCTCTTTGACCTGGCAATTGAACCTCTTGCCACTGCTTTGCGGTCCTGTGACACAATTTCAGGAATCTGGAGAGGCAATATGTTCACAATTCCATAAACTTATTCCTTGTATTGAAGTAGACCCTCAAACTGGTTCAAAACTTCGGTTTTACAAAAATATCCATTCCCTTCAAATTATAACAACTGTTCCTTTTTACAAAATATGCTTGAATATGTGGTGGTAGTATGTTATTCTGAGCCTTGTACATAATTAATTGAATATTGTAATCCACCAAATCATAAAACAAGTAATTTCATTTGATAAAACAAAATACTTGAATGAGTATTGGCTGAATGGATTAGATACCGGGCATTCTCTCAGGCACGTTCCATTGGTATGGTCATTTTAATTTGGACATTTCGGAAGCGAGTGGACCGACACACACTGAAGGTAGTTGTCATTAAAGTTCTGCCTGTCTCCAAAACAACCGTGTTTATCTGAAATTTGGCTCACTGACTGGCCTTGACAGGCCGTCTTATTTCAACACGCCTGCAGAAGTTTTTTTAAACCTGGGGCTCTCACCTCTCCCAACACTTCTGCTGAGGAATTCCACAGACTTTTCAGAGGAGCCTGTTATATTTGTGTTTGAAATTAACCAGACATTGTGCATCTTCCAGACACTTTTATTAAAGTATCTTTTTATCAAGCTGCTCACACAAGTTGCTCACAGGAGTCTCTCATTAACTATCTACTTCTGTTGTTCTTTTCTTTACATTTATGCCTTCACATGATGCTCGCCACCTAGTGGACATACACATAATTCATTCAATCATCACATCCTCCTTTCTTTAAAGTAAGAATGTTACAAAAAGAATCTTATCAAAGAATAACATACATTGCATGAGACAAATACCACATACATGTAGTTATAATAAAGCTTATTTTACCTTCACCTGTCCTAATTAACACACATTAAGAACATCCATCCATCCATCCATCTTTCTTCCGCTTATCCGGGGTCGGGTCGCGGGGGTAGCAGCCTAAGTAGGGAGGCCCAGACTTCCCTCTCCCCAGCCACTTGGAGCAGCTCCTCTGGGGGAATCCCAAGGCGTTCCCAGGCCAGCCGAGAAACATAGTCCCTCCAGCGTGTCCTGGGTCTTCCTCTGGGTCTCCTCCCGGTGGGACATGCCCGGAACACCTCACCAGGGAGGCGTCCAGGAGGCATCCTAACCAGATGCCCGAGCCACCTCAACTGGCTCCTCTCGATGTTTAGAAGCAGCGGAGAAACATTAAGAACATGAATTACAAAATAGACATTTCAACTCTTTTTGATTTCCTTTTTTTTTTTCCTTTTTCTTTTTTTTCTTTTCTACAAGTTCAATCTTTCAGGTTTTTCACCACCCTGGTAGATCTTCTCAACGCAGGTGGATTGTCCCTAATACTACCCATACTGTCAATGTCTCAATGTGTTTCAGTATTAGAAATAATCTGAGAGTCCTAGAATCTTCACTTGACTTCTCAATAGGCTCTAATGGAGTCTTCAACAAACTGCGACGATTTTGTCTCAGAACTTGTCCATCTTCAGTTTTCACTTCAGATGAACGTGGAGATACTTCTTGCAGAACAGTTGCTTTCGTATTCCATCCCTTATCATCCTGAATCCCCACTGGGTCCTTGTATGACAGTGGGGGTAGAATCTTAGCTGATCTGTCATAATGTGATTTTTGTTTTACTTTCTGCTTTTGTAACTTGTACTCCAACTTTGATGACTTATTTGCCACTTGCTCATCACTGTTATAACTTGGTAAAGTTGTACGAATCGTCCGATTCATCGAGTTCAGCAGGTGAAAATCCACATTGTAATGGTGATGATCTGTAGCTTAATAAAGCTAAATACGGATCAGAGTTACTATTTGCAGCTCTCTTCAGAAGTTGTTAAAGAATGTGAACTCCTTTCTCTGCTTTCCCATTAGACTGAGCATAATGTGGACTTGATGTTACATGTTTAAAATCATACTGTTTAGTAAACTCTTGCCATTCTCTGCTACTAAAATATGGTCCATTGTCACTCACCACAATATGTGGAATGCCATGCCTTGCAAAAATCGATTTAGCATGAGTGATGACACAATTTGATGACGTATTAGCTAACAGAGCCATCTCAGGGTAATTTGAATAGTAATCCATGATCATTAAATATTTTTTTCCTCCTTTACAACTGAGAAGAACACACAATGTTTTGATCCTTTAACTGTCACCTTCAGCTGACATGTGCCAATGCACTCAATTGATTGACTTTAAATTGACTTTAGTTTGTAGCAGGTCGCTTTTGTAAATGAGCCCTCGAGGCTCAATGAGATTTACCTGACTAATGCTTCGTTCCAGTTGTCCTCGGAGGTCGTAATTACGAGCTTCCGAGCAGTAAAAATCAACTGGAACGCCCCCTCAGGTCGTAATTACAACTCGTGGACTCGGTCTCGCCACACCGTACCCGAGATCGCCGAGATCATCGTTTCAAAATGGCTGCTCCTCGCATCAACAGTGAGTGAAAGAGTTACTTTTTACTCTTTTTCACTGTTCTGTTTGGTTTACTAGCTGTAACTTCACATTAACGCATTCAGGCACTGTAGTTCTTTACAGTAACAACAATGATATGTTTAAACAGCCTCTGTGCGTCGACAACGGCACGCTAAACGGCTGTGAGGCGGCATTGTTGTTGTTTAGCACAGTACTCGTTTTAGCTGTTCAGTGTTCATTGTTTATCATTAACTCAGTAACACATGTCGTACTTTACAGTGATTATTATACAATAAGTCGCCTAATAATTAGAGGGTGTTTCTAAGCTGTTTGTGTGTTCTAAAGAGCCTCAAACGTGATTGTTGTCGTGTTGATGTAGCTGCGTCGGAGACCTGCAACCTCGTTGTTCTTTGTTCACCTTTACATGTGTTTTTAGCTAGTAAACTAATGTTTTGCACCATAAACTGTTTTTAAAAGGTCTATCAAGATTTATCTTGGCTTGTCAAGGTGGGAATCCAGTTTAACAGAATCAATTATTTTGTTTAAAAAAATGCAAAACTTGAAACCCAAACCATCCTGTCAATCCACAGCTGTGTGTGTCTGTGTGTGTGTCTGTGTTGGGGGTGTGTGTGTGAGAGAGAGTGAAAATCGACCTTATTTATACTTATTATTGTGGGTTAGTTTTGTGAGTTACTGTCATCTGTGATTTGTTGTTAACCATGTGTATATTTCTTTGCAGTTTATATCGACATGGATGAACATGTTCCTGGACCCGAGCAGACAAACCCGTTTCCCTGGTCCCTTGTTCCAGAGGAATGGTGACTCCTTGACATATTTTATTGATGAAAATTAAACCGTACAAGTCTAGTTACTGCAACTCAACGACTCTACAGCAGGTAAGACAGCAATAGGAACACCATTACATGTAGTACTTACTGTAAACAATGAACTTGTATGTGTATTAAAATTACTTCTGATTTCTGCATTTCAGAGGAGTCCAATGTGCAGAGCACAGAGGAGAGCAGACTGATGACCCGGCTGATAGATAAAATGTGAAACAAGAGATTACAGATTTTAATTTGCACAAAACTGTCATTTTCTATTCGGTGCATTTTGCCAGCTGCTACTGGAACAGTGTCTTTGTGTCCAACATTACTAAGTAAGATTTTTGTGAAGTTAGTTATTTTGATTTAGTTTTAGCTGGTAGCTCATTTTACTGAGACCTCAGACCTCAAATTGTACCTGTGCCTTGTTGTCATGTTATTAAAAACAATTTGAAATAACAAATGCACAAACTCTTGTCTTACTTCACAATAAGTGTGGTTTTTCAGTAGAATAAAGGAAAGCAGGTAATGAAAAGAAACTGTTTAGAATGAAAGTAAATTCATTGTAAAAGAGGACCACCTCTGGTATTCAAACACGACAATTTGTCAGATATAAATGACAGCGAGAGAGTGGCATGTCAGATAAACACATTTAATCAAAACAGCACTATAACAACACTAGAACATTTTTTGACAAGTTATGACAAGCTAATACAAGTACAGCATCCACACATCACAGTAAAGAGTAATTTAGTCATTTTCATCCTGCTTTGGACAGCTGTTTGGGTGATCCTGACACACTGGTGAAGCCCCAATGCAGAGGTTATGCAGAAGGCAGGCTGCCATGATGACAATCATCACCACAACATCAATTCGTTAGGCCAGGGGATGAAGGTGTGTCCTATTGTGCAAAATGGCCTTCAGTACTTCCATGATGATCCTGTGCGCTGAGGACTGCGAGACCAAATTTGTCAGACATCTCCCTGAAGCTGTTCTGGTTCGTTATGTGCCACAGGAATATCAGGACCTTCTTTTCTACAGGGACTGGTGCTGCACCTTAACAGTGCTCCTTCCTTATGCCTTCCTCCTGCAGCTGCATCATTACAGATGTGAACTGTGTCTTGTTGACTCTGAAATGATGCACAAACGTGTTGTCATCCATGTTCAGCATCACCTCCCATAGTCTTCATGATTATTCCATGTGTCCGTAGGTTTGTGTGTATCAGCAGCATCCTAAAATACAAAGAAATTAAATTGTTTTGTTACTATGGACCATATGAGTCTGAAATAAAGTTTTGATTGATTGAAGTTTAATAACAATTTTAACAATAAACCGTAAAAACATGTCTGCTAATGGTTTGAGGTAGTAAAAAGAAAAGAAAAACAATGTTCAGCACTTTCTGACTTTATTTATCTAATGATAACTTCTGTACTGCTGCTATAATCCTAAAAGAGATCGAATTAAAACTATAAAGTAGATGTAAGAGCCTCAAGACCATAATTAACAAAAATAAGCTTATTTATTTAAAAAAAACTACTGGTTAAAACAACATACCTGGTTAACATTTCAAGAGCCTCAGAATTGCTTTTCAACTTCGCTGTTGGTCTGGAAACCTTTTTATAATCCAACAAAGCAAGAACAACAACAGCTTTGTAACAAGCGTCCATCTTGTTTTCGTCATCGTGCCGACAAGCTAACTGGAACGCATTCAACTCGGAAAGACGTCATTCCGGGTTCGTAATTTCGACTTCTGAGGACAACTGGAACGCAGCATCAATAAAGGTTGAATGAATGATTGTCCATTATAGTCTCTCAGACTCGACTTCACTTCCTTTATGTGAGGTTTTACTTGCATTTCTTTTATGTCAGACATGCTTATGAGATTAGCCTTAGCACCTGTGTTCAATCTGAACTTAACTATGGTTCTATTAATTGTCCATTTATCATCTTTGTCAATGCAGTGCCTTTTTTCTGACTCATTTTCACAATTCACAACACCAATAAAGAATATGTCACTTAAGTCAGTTTCATCTACTAAGTTTACATGATTCCTTTTCTTTTCTTCTTTCTTCTTCATAAAGCATTGTTTTGCAAAATGATTATTTCCACGGCAATTCAAGCACTGCTTACTGTAAGCAGGACATCGTCTCACTTTATGCCGTGACCCGCAACGCATACAGCTGATAATGCAATCCTCTTGCAGTTGCCTCGTCTGAGCATGTCATTTCCTCTGACAAGACACCGCTCCTACTGCTGCAGCTCCGTCACTGTCCTGTTGAAAGTTTAGAAAATGTCCTCACTTGCTGCAGGGACAGTTTGCTTGCCCGACACATCTTTACAGCTGTTTCCAGGTTCAGTTCCACTTATCTCAACAGTCTCTCTCTGAGCTTCCCATCACGTACACCAAAGACGATCTGATCTCTGATCATCGAGTCCTTTAGTAGGCCAAAATTGCATGACTGAGCTTTCACTTTCAAATCTGTCAGAAAGGTATTGAAGGGTTCATGCTGGGCCTGCATTCGGGAACGAAACACGTATCTCTCATAGCATTCATTCTTCTTGGGTGAACAGTGAGCATCAAATTTACTCAGCACAACATCCATCTTTTCTTTGTCTTCTGCTTCATCAAACACAAAAGCGTTGTAGACATCCAAAGTCTGTGTTCCCGCTACAGTCAGTAACATCGCTACTTTTCTTGTCCGGCTTTGTCTCCAAACCCATTGCGGCGACATATAGTTGAAAACGTTGTTTGAAGGCACGCCAATTTTCATCCACATTTCCTGTCAGCTTCAAGCTCTCCGGTGGTTTCAGTTCCATGATCTGCCTCTCAGTTCACTCCTGACACCATGTTATATTCGTGTTTGAAATTAACCAGACGTGTATCTCCCAGACACTTTTATTGAAGTATCTTTTTATGAAGTTGCTCACACAAGTTGCTCTCAGGTGTCTCTCATTAACTATCTACTTCTGTTGTTCTTTTCTTTACAGTTATGCATTCACATAAACTCATGCTCGCCACCTAGTGGACATACACATAATTCATTCAATCATCACAGAGCTCAGCTGAATAAACATTCTGTCATCATTTCAGGACTCTGGATTCACCTCTGGCCATCCTCTGGAGCTCCCCCTCCCTCCCATGAGTGTACATAGATCTCCAGAGGGAACTACTATACTGTATATGAACTGAGTGATTCTATCTGGACTCTGCAGTGCCCCTATTGGCTGGCTTGCTCAACCGCCTTTGAATCCCCTCCTCCGCCCTCTGCGTAATGCCGGCATCATTATGTGCTTGTGTGCGAGATTTTTTTCATTACCACATTTTTGACCTTCAAGCAAAGGTCAAAAATGTGTTAGGATTTTTTTTGTCTCCAAACCCTATGTGTCATTTTTTACCACTTTTATTGTCTGTCCAACAGATCTCACTTATGTGCGATTTGTTTCAATGATTTGTAATTTGTCTTCTCCTGAGTTCATCTAAGTTTTTCTAAATCCTTCAGTTCTTTTATTATTTTAGCCTGAGACTCTTCATGTTGTAAACTCGAGGAAACCAGATTGGTATGAGACCCCGAACAAGACAGACACGGGAAGTACAAAAGAACAGTGTTTATTTACATACAATGAATCAGCTTGTCACCTCTCTGCAACTCCTGGAAGAAGGGGAGATGATGGTCAGAGATGGAATCCAAGGGAGTGTTGATATTGAAGATTAAATAATATTGTTTCTCTTACACGTCTTGGAGAGTTGAGGAGTTCAGTCTGGTCGAGAGTTACAGAGAGGAGTCCAGGGGGGAAGTCCAGGGGAGCGAGGAAGGCATGTAACTGGTGGAACAGACACGGGGAGTCCGGAGTGGAACATAAGGAGAGTCCGATCAGATCATTGAAACTTTAAAAGAATCCAAAACAGGACACGAGGAGATCCAGAACTGAGGAATCTGGTAAACTGGAAACAAGAGTACAAGGGTGAAGAAATCCTAGACAATAGATAATGTTCAGGCCAGAGACACACTATACCATAGGAGGTGATATGCTCCAGCGAAGAGTAGCACTGGACTGCAGCCTTAAGTAGTGAATGGAGCTCGTCAGGATGATGACTGCCAAGTGCTGACAATCAGTGGCCATCTTGGAGAGCAGGCTACAGGTCCTTACAGTACCCCCCTCAAGAATCGCCTCCTGACGACCTATGGCGCTTCTCGGGGTAAGCTCTGAAAAAGAAAGTAATCAAACTGGGGTCGAGGATGAAGGACCTAGGGATCCACAACCTCCCTTCAGGACCTTACCAATCCCAATCGACGAGGTACTGGAATCTCCTACCCCTGCATTGCACGTTGAGGATGTTTCTAACGGTTAATGCAGGGCCGTTGTCGATCAGGTGGGACGCAGGAGGGAGGTCAGAGGGGGGACACAAGGGGCTTTCAGTGACAGGTTTAATTTGAGAAACATGGAAGGTGGGATGGATCTAAATGGACCTGGGGAGCTGTAATTTCACGGCAGACAGGTTAATGATCTGGACGATGGGAAAGGGACCAATGAAGCAGGTAGCCAGTTTGTGTGAGGTGTCCTTCAAAGTAATGTTATGGGTGGACAACCATACCGGTTGACCCACCTGGTAAGTGGGTGCCAAGGAACAATGGTGGTCAGCAAACGTTTTGGCCTGAGCTGCTGTGCGAAGGAGAGCCGCTTTGGCCTGGCGCTAAATGCGGCAACAGCATCTAAAATGGTGCTGCATCGATTGGACCGTGCAGTCAGTTTCTGAGCCGGGGAACAGAGGGGGAATGCATCCTAAGGAGGCCTCAAAAGGGACATACCTGTGGCAACAGAACAATGAGAATTGTGGGAGTACTCTACCCAGACCAAATGTTGGCTCCAAGCGGAAGGGTTGGATTCAGCGATGTAACGCAGGGTGGTCTCCATCTCCTGGTTGCATTGCTCAGCTTGTCCATTGGACTGGGGGTGATAACCATAGGTGAGACTAATGGTAGTGCCGAGAGATTTACAAAATGTGTGCCATACCTGGGAGATAAATTATGGGTCGCGGTCAGAGACAATGTAAGAGGGAATGCCATGGATGCGAAAAACGTGTTGGACCAGGAGTTGAACTGTTTCAAAGGCCGAGGGAAGATTAGGAAGAGGGACAAAATGGGCAGCTTTAGAAAAACGGTCAATAACAGTCAAAATGGTTGTGTTACCATCAGATGGAAGCAGTCCAGTGATGAAATCCAAAGAAATATGAGACCATGTGCGGCTTGGAATAGGTAGGGGCAGTAAGAGACCAGCAAGAGGTTGAATACCAGACTTGTTTCTGACGCAGGTAGGACAGGCTGAAACAAACTCTTTCACATCTGAAGACATGGAGGACCACCAGAAGTGGGACTTGGCAAGGGAATGTATACAATTTGTACCAGGATGACAAGATAACTTGTTAGTGTGTAACCATTAGAGTACCTTGGATCTCACGCTCGTAGGGACGAACAGTGTACCAGGAGGGCCACCACCGGGATCAGGTTCAGATTGGATAGCCACTCTGATGTCGTTCTCAATAGGCCAAGAGAGGGTCCCCACCACACATGTAGGTGGAACAATGGTTTCCTCAGACTCAGGGACGTCAGGGGGGGGG
>JBBPBX010061298.1:0-10405 GCA_038048925.1 Garcialebias charrua | reverse complement strand
GACCCTGGTCTGAAAGTGAGAACAGAGTTAAATCAATTTTAAAAAGTGACCAATGGGCCTGACGTGGGGTCAAACGTTTAGCGTCTCTGAGATAGGTCAAGTTCTTGTGGTCGGTCCAGATTAAGAAGGGGGTTTCTGTGCCTTCCAACCAGTGTCACCATTCTTTGAGAGCAAGTTTAACAGCTAAAAGCTTGCGGTTACCCACGTCGTAGTTGCGTTCAGCTTGAGAAAGACATTTTGAGAAAAAAGCACAAGGAAGAACTTTATTATCTTCGGGAGATCGTTGTGAGAGGACCGTGCCAACCCCAGTGTCAGAGGCGTCGACCTCTAGGATGAACTGGCACTTGGGGTCAGATGACAAAGGATAGGAGTAGTAGAAACAATTCTTCAGCTTATTAAAAGCTGCATCGGCCTCGGGGGTCCAAGAGAAAGGTCTGGTAGTTGAAGTGAGCTGAGACAGGAGGGCAGCGACACAACTGTAGTCTTTAATAAAGCACCTGTAAAAATTGACAAATCCCAGAAAATGCTGTAATTGTTTCCTAGACTCAGGAGTGGGCCAATCGACAACCGCCTTGGTCTTTTCAGGGTCAGTCCTACAGTGCCCACCCTCAAAAATGAAACCCAGGAAGGAGACAGTGGAAACATTAAACGCACACTTTTCTGCTTTAATGAATAATTGGTTCTCCAGGAGCCTCTGGAGAACCAAGCGCACGTGTTTGACGTGTTGTTGGGGATCAGAAGAATAAATGAGAATATCATTGAGATAAACGAAAACAAAATCGCCAATGAAATTGCACAAAACATCGTTCACAAGGGCCTGAAAAATACCAGGGGCGTTAGATATCCCAAATGGCATAACTAAGTATTCAAAATGACCAAGAGGCGTACAAAAAGCTGTCTTCCATTCATCGCCCTCATTGATACGGACAAGATGGTAGGCATTTCTTAGATCTAATTTAGTGAAGACTGAAGCTGTTTGTAACTGTTCGTGGAGAGAATCGATTAAAGGCAACGGGTACTTATTTTTAACAGTAATGTTATTCAACCCTCTATAATCAATGCAGGGTCGAAGTGTTTTGTCTTTCTTGGACACAAAGAAAAAAACAGCTCCCACAGGGGAGGTCGAAGGACGAATAATGCCAGAGTCAATAGATTCATTAATATACTTCTTCATAGATTCCCTCTTGGGACCAGACAGGTTGTAGAGACGACTTGACGGCAAGGGGAAGCCAGGTAACAGATTAATGGAACAATCGTAAGGACAATGAGGCGGAAGTGACAAATCTTTCTGTTTACTGAAAGCTACCGCTAGGTCGTAATATTCTGCCGGAACAGAAGTAAGATCAACCTCCTCCTCAGGAGGCGCAGACTAGGAAGAACTACAGACAGCGGAGCAAAGGCAGTGTTTAAGACATTTATCGCTCCATCTTTCTACACGATCCAGTTCCCAGTTGAGAACTGGATTATGACGACGGAGCCAAGGAAAACCTAAAATAATCTATGGATTTGGTGAATCAAAAACAAAAATATCATTCATTTCATGGTGATTACCGAAAGACAATTAAATGTAATTCAATGGTTTTGAGACAAATTTATGTTAATGTCTCTCCAGTTAATCCGGAGACGGAAACAGGGGAAATCTCACGAGTAGGCAGATAATAGTTTTTTAACCAGATTAGAACTGATTAGATTCTGTTTGGCGATTACCGCTGAAAAGGATAGACGTGTTTATTGGTTTGAATGACCGTGGGAAGCATTAATTTGAACGGGGAGGTTAGAGCTGACGTACCCACTAGTATCTCCCGCTTTACTGGTCGGTGTTCTCGTTTCCTCGAAACGGACAGTGAGGCAGAAAGTGCCCGGGATTACCACAATAAATACAAAGAACGGTGCAAATACGGTGCTGTCTCTCATCGGGGGACAGTCACATGCGGCCCACCTGCATATGTTCAGGTTCGGGCAAATTGTTAGACTGGAGGCGTCGGACCAGTGTTCTCATGGGGGACTGCAGGAGCTGGCAGAGCGGTGGAAACTGGGCGAAAAGAAGGTTGGAGTTGATGCTTAATGGAAAAGACCATACCTCCAAGTTCTTGTAAGTTGGACTGAACGGTTTTCTGTTGAGTTAGAACTTGTTGTAACATCTCGTCTAACTTGTTTATCTTTTCCACCTGGGGGAGTGGGAACGTTCTGCTCGCTCTTGGTCTCATTCTGGGTCTGTTGTGGCTGGAGATTTTCTGTTGTAAACTCGAGGAACCCAGATTGGTATGAGACCCAGAACAAGACAGACACGGGGAGTACAAAATAACAGTGTTTATTTATATACAATGAATCAGCTTGTTGCCTCTCATCAACTCCTGGAAGAAGGGGAAGATGATGGTCAGAGATGGAATCCAAGGGAGTGTTGATATTGAAGATTAAATAATATTGTTTCTCTTCGGGTCCTCTGGTCCTGTTGGGCCTGGGCCTGAGGGTTGTGCGTCCTCTGTGCCCGGGCCTTGGTGCCTAGTCCTTGGTGCCTAGTCCTGGAGCTTCATCGGTGAAGTGGGTTCCGGCGGGGGCCTGTGAGTATGTCGCTGTTAGCCCCGGGGGGCCATTGTATGTAGTCGCTGGTGGGGCTCTTCCGGTTCTCCCCTATGGTCGGATCTGGGGGGTGGGCGAGTGGTTCATCCTATTTGGGTGGCCCTGGGGGCTCCGTGCTCAGGGTCACTCTTGGGATCTTGGGCTGTGGTCCTCTCTCTGTCTGCCTCGGGTCTTAGGGGTCAGGTCTCTGATGCTTCGCGGTCACTATCAAATGTTCTATTAGAGAAGCCTTATACACTTATGCATGCTCACAACCACACACAAATAGATGCAGGGATGCACGTGCATGTATTATATGTATATATGTAGATGTGCATGTAACTGCATATGCATGTATATGTATGTGTAGTGAACCAGACGGGGTTCTCTAATACACCTTCGTCTCTTTGATATGTCCCAGTGACACCTTTTCACTGATACTCTCAGTAAAAAGACATTAACACTATTTTATTACATTATTTTGAATCAAAACACAATAAGTCACAAGAGACTCTCTTATTCCTCTATTTTTGTGTTAATCAATAACCTTGTGTTACTTGTATAAGCATTATTGAATCCAATGTTATTTCAAAATAATGATCACTTCTTCATATGATGAATCAAATGGTGAAAGTGAATTAATATATCAGACTGAACTCCTCAGTTTGTTAGAAGTTAGAATACAGTTTTAATCAGTTGTTTTATGAAGCTGGCTCCAGTCTAATCTGTTCTCTCTCTTCATTCTAAACAACTTCTTAAAAACAATCTTCTCTTATCCGAGTGACCTTCATGCACTAACTCTTCCACTGGTTCGTTTGGACCAATCGGGGAAGAACAAGTCTGATCACAGATCCTTTCTTAAAATTCTAAGCTAAGCTGGAACTGTTGGAGTCTGCTGGAGGTCCTCAAGCCATGAGGTTCCCCAAAGAGCTGAATGAACGCCAGTCAAACGCCAATGACACGTCATTCAATTGGGACTTCATAGCACTTGCAAGCTATGAGTCTGTTTTTGAGCTCAAAGCTCTCTTTTATTGACATTCCTTTAAGGAACGTCTTATCTTGAACAACAACACCAGGAGCTACCGTTACTTTCGGTCCGAGTCTTGGCACACGTCTGGAGACGCTGAAGAACAGTAAACCAACTGACCAAACTGGACCGAGGGAGATTGACCATCTTCACGAGGTAACAAAGTCGTCATATGCTTTAACAAGGGTACCAACGTGTAGCCGAGATCGGCCGGAGAGCTGCCATGTTTCTGGTTAAAACACGTCAAGATAATGCCTCTCCTCATCCTTCATTTTCCTCATCCTCCATTTCCTCTTCACTGAAACTTTCTTACTTTAAGTAACTAATCTTTAAGTTATTGTACCAGCAGAGATATAAGTTATTAAAACCCATAACTTTATTCTGTTGTACCTAGAAGTTACGAACGCGTGATGTCATCTGCTGAAGTTAATTACTGTATAGGAAAAATGATCAACCAATCATCCATCCATGAATCCATCCATCTTCTTCCGCTTATCCGGGGTCGGGTCGCGGGGGTAGCAGCCTAAGTAGGGAGGCCCAGACTTCCCTCTCCCCAGCCACTTGGAGCAGCTCCTCTGGGGGAATCCCAAGGCGTTCCCAGGCCAGCCGAGAAACATAGGCTGTGTCTCAATTCAGGGGCTGCATCCTCATGAGGACCCAGCCTAGCTGGGCTGAGTAGGCCACGCACTCACAAGACCGGGTGGGCTGAGCGAAACTGCTGAAATGGGACGGTCTAGCCTTCAGGTTTGCCGGCCTTGAAGTGGGTGGGGCGTTCTCTTGAAGTGGGTGGGAAGTTCTTGTGTGCCGCTTGGTGTGTGTGGAAAGAGAAGGGACGCCGCTAAAATATATTAGTTAGCTGAATACATGTATATATATTAGTGTTTCTGAGTTTACTATTTGTTAAGAACTGATTACAAATCAGCTTATAAGGGGCAATCTGTTAAAATCCAAAGTGGACCTACGAAATGCAAGTTGTCTAGTAGCTCAGCTGGTAAATCAACTTGCGATTGGTGCAGAGATACTTTTCTCGAAGCTGGTTCGAATCTCACTCGGTACGGTTAAAACTTATTTTACGTTTGTCTTTTATTGGATAAAAAAATGAGGACTGAGATTAAAAGGAAGGAGTTTGTGAAACTCCTTTTTTTTTATCCAATAAAAGACAAACGTAAAATAATTTTTAACCGTACCGAGTGAGATTCGAACCAGCTTCGAGAAAAGTATCTCTGCACCAATCGCAGGTTGATTTACCAACTAAGCTACTGGACAACTTGCATTTCGCAGGTCCACTCTGGGTTTTAACAGATCACCCCTTATAAGCTGCTTTGTTATCAGTTCTTCAAAAACAGTAAACTCAGAAACACTAATATACTGTATATTCAGCTAACACATTTTTTTTTGTCGTTTCTGTAGTTAAATTTTAATGAGATATATTCGAGCTGAGGTTGTTTGAGATGACTAAATAAAGGTTGAATGAATATTCGCGCTGAGGTTGTTGTTAAAACGAGCTGATGACTCAACAACAGGCAGCGGCTGCACGCAGAAAGTCCCCCCACCCACCCCCCGCGAAATCTCTGCTGGCGCTATGAATTCTGGGATAGCCTCCGTCTTGAAGGATTCACGAATGCATCCTTCGATTTCGGCAGGAAGTAGGCCGCATTCCTCGGCCGCATGAGGAGGAGTCTTCGAATTGGGACAGTCCTCCGCGCGGGGCAATGACGTATGCGGCCGACAAATGCGCACTCATGAGGATGCAGGCCCTGAATTGAGACACAGCCATAGTCCCTCCAGCGTATCCTAGGTCTTCCTCTTGGTCTCCTCCCGTTGGGACATGCCCGGAACACCTCACCAGGGAGGCGTCCAGGAGGCATCCTAACCAGATGCCCGAGCCACCTCAACTGGCTCCTCTCGATGTGGAGAAGCAGCGGCTCTACTCCGAGTCCCTCCCGGATGACCGAGCTTCTCACCCTATCTCTAAGGGAGAGTCCAGCCACCCTGCGGAGAAAACTCATTTCAGCCGCTTGTATCCGAGATCTTGTTCTTTCGGTCATAACCCAAAGCTCATGACCATAGATGAGGGTGGGAACGTAGATCGATCGGTAAATTGAGAGCTTTGCCTTTTGACTCAGCTCTCTCTTCACCACGACAGACCGGTACAGCGCCCGCTTCACTGCGGACGCTGCACCTATCCGCCTATCGATCTCACGCTCCAGTTTTCCCTCATTCGTGAACAAGATCCCGAGATACTTAAACTCCTCCACTTGGGTAAGGACCTCCTCCCCGACCCGGAGAGGGCACGCTACCCTTTTCCGGCTCAAGACCATGGCCTCGGATTTGGAGGAACTGATCCTCATCCCGGCCGCATCACATTCAGCTGCAAACCGCTCCAGCGAAAGCTGTAGATCACGAGCTGATGAAGCCAATAGGACCACATCATCTGCAAAAAACAGAGAAGCGATTCTAAGGCCACCAAAACGGATCCTCTCAACACCTTGGCTGCGCCTAGAAATTCTGTCCATAAAAGTTATGAACAGAATCGGTGACAAAGGGCAACCTTGGCGGAGTCCAACTCTCACCGGAAACGAGCCTGACTTACTGCCAGCGATGCGGACCAAGCTCTGACACCGGTCGTACAGGGACCTAACAGCCCATATCAAAGGGCCTGGTACCCCATACTCCCGGAGTACCCCCCACAGAACCCCCCGAGGGACGCGGTCGAATGCCTTTTCCAAGTCCACAAAGCACATGTAAACTGGTTGGGCAAACTCCCACGCACCCTCCAGGACCCTGTTGAGGGTGTAGAGCTGGTCTAGTGTTCCACGACCAGGACGAAAACCACACTGCTCCTCCTGAATCCGAGGTTCGACTATCCGACGGACCCTCCTCTCCAGAACCCCTGAATAGACCTTACCAGGGAGGCTTAAGAGTGTGATCCCTCTATAGTTGGAACACACCTAAGGAACTCAGGACGAATCTCATCCATCCCCGGAGCCTTGCCACCGCAGAGCTTTTTAACCACCTTGGCGACCTCAGCACCAGAGATTGGAGAGCCCGACCCACAGTCCCCAGGCTCCGCTTCCTCAGTGGAAGACGTGCCAGTAGGATTGAGGAGGTCTTCGAAGTATTCCGCCCACCGACTCACAACATCCCGAGTTGAGGTCAACAGCACGCCATCCCCACCATAAATGGTGTTGGTCGCGTACCGCTTTCCCCCCCTGAGACGCCGGATGGTGGACCAGAATCGCCTCGAAGCCGTACGGAAGTCATTCTCCATGGCCTCTCCGAACTCCTCCCACGCCCGAGTTTTTGCCTCAGCAACCACCCGAGCCGCATGCCGCTTGGACTGCCGGTACCTATCTGCTGCTTCCGGGGTCCCACAGGCCAAAAAGGCCCAATAGGACTCCTTCTTCAGCTTGACAGCATCCCTCACCGCCGGTGTCCACCACCGGGTTCGAGGGTTGCCACCACGACAGGCACCAACAACCTTGCGGCCACAACTCCGATAAGCTGCCTCGACAATAGAGGCGCGAAACATGGCCCACTCGGGCTCAATGTCCCCCGCCTCCCTCGGAACGTGTTCAAAGCTCTCCCGGAGGTGGGAGTTAAAGCTCCGTCTTACGGGAGACTCTGCCAGACGTTCCCAGCAGACCCTCACAATACGTTTGGGTCTGCCAGGTCTGACCGGCATCCTCCCCCACCATCGGAGCCAACTCACCACCAGGTAGTGGTCAGTTGACAGCTCCGCCCCTCTCTTCACCCGAGTGTCCAGGACATGCGGCCGCAGATCAGATGAGACGACAACAAAGTCGATCATTGAACTACGACCTAGGGTGTCCTGGTGCCAAGAGCACATATGGACACCCTTATGCCTGAACATGGTGTTCGTTATGGACAATCCATGACGAGCACAGAAGTCCAACAACAGAACACCACTCGGGTTCAGATCAGGGGGGCCGTTCCTCCCAACCACACCCCTCCAGGTCTCACTGTCATTGCCCACGTGAGCGTTGAAGTCCCCCAGCAGAACAAGGGAGTCCCCAGGAGGCGCACCCTCCAATACCCCCTCCAAGGACTCCAAAAAGGGTGGGTAAACAACAGTCAGAGCCCGTCCCCCCACACGTAGGCGAAGGGAGGCTACCCTCTCGTTCACCGGGGTGAACCCCAACGTACAGGCACCAAGATGGGGGGCAACAAGTATGCCCACTCCTGCTCGGCGCCTCTCACCAGGGGCAACTCCAGAGTGGAAGAGTGTCCAACCCCTCTCAAGGAAACTGGTTCCAGAGCCAGAGCCATGCGTTGAGGTGAGTCCGACTATTTCTAGTCGGAACCTCTCAACCTCACACACTAGCTCAGGCTCCTTCCCCACCAGAGAGGTGACATTCCATGTCCCAATGGCCAGCTTCTGTAGCCGAGGATCAGACCGCCAGGGTCCCCGCCCTCGGCCACCACCCATTCCACAATGCACCCGACCCCTTTGGCCCCTCCCACAGGTGGTGAGCCCATGGGAAGGGGGACCCACGTCTCCTCTTCGGGCTGTGCCCGGCCGAGCTCCATGGGTGAAAGCCCGGCCACCAGGCGCTCGCCAACGTGCCCCTCCTCCGGGCCTGGCTCCAGAGTGGGGCCCCGGTGACCCGCGTCCGGGCGAGGGAACATTGTTTCCATTTATATTATTCATCATAAGGGGTCTTGTGGGCTGCGCTTTGTCTCGTCCCTCACCTAGGACCTGTCTGCCTTGGGTGACCCTACTAGGGGCATAAAGCCCCTGACAGCATAGCTCCTAGGATCATTGGGACACTCAAACCCCTCCACCACGGTAAGGTGGCAGCCCAGGGAGGGATCAACCAATCATGTACATATAATGTGATGTAATTTATAATTATGTTAAATAAATGGTGCAGTCCTACTGTACCAACATAAGTTTAACGTTTCCTGTGAATTACATCTGGTCAAGGTATAGGATTATTGATATTGAACTGAAAAAGAGAGAACTCGTTTAATTAATGATGTAATTTTGTGTCAGTCTAAACCCTGCCAATTTACATCTAAAATATAGGTAAGTCAGTAAACTGACCCCTTCCTATATTACTACATATGTATGTATGTATGTATGTATGTATGTATGTATGTATGTATGTATGTATGTATGTATGTATGTATGTATATATATGTAGGTATAGGTATATATATTTATAAAAATTTGCTGCAAAGCCATGAATATTCTAAGTATTTTATACATATGTGTTTTGTTATTGTGTTCTGTCATGTTTTTTGCAGGTTTGCGGTCGGCGGTCGGATGTGTTTGCCTTGTGCTTTCTGTGTGTATTTGTTGTGTTTTGTGGTCTTGCTTTCCGTCTTTCCTTTCTTTCTATCCTATTTTTAAAAAATCACAATGGTGCAAAGAGGATGTTGGGATGTTGGGATGTTGTGAGTCAGTGGGCGGAATACTTCGAAGACCTCCTCAATCCTACTGGCACGTCTTCCACTGAGGAAGCGGAGCCTGGGGACTTTGGGTCGGGTTCTCCGATCTCTGGTGCTGAGGTCGCCGAGGTGGTTAAAAAGCTCCGCGGTGGCAAGGCTCCGGGGGTGGATGAGATTCGCCCGGAGTTCCTTAGGGCTCTGGATGTTGTAGGGTTGTGTTGGCTTACGCGACTCTGCAATATCGCGTGGACATCGGGGGCAGTTCCCTTGGATTGGCAGACTGGGGTGGTGGTTCCCCTATTCAAAAAGGGGGACCGTAGGGTGTGTTCCAACTATAGGGGGATCACAAGTCCCAGAGAAGGGTCATTCAACATTTCTACATTTGGAACCCAGAGACGGGTCGAGTGACCCAAAGGATTTTAGCTAACATCCTATAATGAGCTGTTAACAGGCGCTTTTGTTTTGTAAATAAGGCCATTACTGGCGCACCACAGGAGGGGGCACGCTTAACCAATTTGACTAAGGCTGCGCTTTTTTGCGCAAGTGAACTTGGCTTCTAAATCCCCCGGTCCCTTTCAGTGGGCTACATATGTTGGTCCGTCACTTGACCTCAGGTCATGTGACCTGTGTCGGTCCGTCAGTTTACCTCAGGTCATGTGACCTGTGTCGGTCCGTCAGTTGACTTCATGTCGTGTGACCTGTGTCGTTTTGTCAGTTGACCTCAGGTCATAAGACCTGTGTTGGTCCGTCACTTGACCTCAGGTCCTGTGACCTGTGTCGGTCCGTCAGTTGACCTCAGGTCATGTGACCTATGTCGGTCCGTCAGTTGACCTCAGGTCATGTGACCTATGTCGGTCCATCAGTTGACCTCTGGTCATGTGACCTGTGTCGGTCCGTCAGTTGACTTCATGTCGTGTGACCTGTGTCGTTTTGTCAGTTGACCTCAGGTCATGTGACCTGTGTTGGTTCGTCACTTGACCTCAGGTCATGTGACTTGTGTCGGTCCGTCAGTTGACCTCAGGTCATGTGACCTGTGTTGGTACGTCAGTTGACCTCATGCCGTGTGACCTGTGTCGGTCCATCAGTTGACTTCATGTCATGTGACCTGTGTCGTTGTGTCAGTTGACCTCAGGTCATGTGACCTGTGTTGGTTCGTCACTTGACCTCAGGTCATGTGACCTCTGTCGTTGTGTCAGTTGACCTCAGGTCATGTGACCTGTGTTGGTACGTCAGTTGACCTCATGCCATGTGACCTGTGTCGGTCCATCAGTTGACTTCATGTCATGTGACCTGTGTCGTTGTGTTAGTTGACCTCAGGTCATGTGACCTGTGTTGGTACGTCAGTTGACCTCATGCCATGTGACCTGTGTCGGTCCATCAGTTGACCTCAGGTCATGTGACCTA
>JBBPBX010061297.1:0-14212 GCA_038048925.1 Garcialebias charrua | reverse complement strand
GTATACCTCTGTTGCAACATTCTCTCAACATATCACATTACATTTTTCTCCTCTTCAAAAATGTAATGATTATCTTTTTGCTAATGATGCCCCAAGGATTAAAGCGATCATCATTTTTGTGACGGTCCCCAACAGTGCAAGTAGGAGGATAAAGTAATGAGACTCGAGTTTCTTTACCACTCTGCCTGGAAGTACTCGCGCCTCTGATGAGCACCTTGTTGTGATTTAACATTCCACAACTGACTGCATCATAAATGATGCATTTAGAAGGGCTGCAACTAAGAAAAGAAAAAAAACTATATATTTTTTGCTTTTCTCATATTTTCCCTGTCTTATCAACTTTACAGCATTAACCACTTTACATACTGCTCACCTTTAACGACTGGCGCAGATGTGAGTGCTCTAATTGAGCTCTTAGCTCACCCTAAGCATTTTAAGCTGGTGTTATTAAAGTAAGATAGCCAGAAAAAGAAAAAAAAAATCCAAGTGTTTGTACTGTACGGATGTATGTGTATGTGAGAGTCTGCAGGTGGAAACCAGGCAGATGGATGCCTATAATTTAAACACTTTGTAGGTTGCGCAAGTGCCAAGCAACAGACAGTCAACTCACATGAAGAGGTTAGCCTTAAACAAATGAAGCTGGTGCGGCAGATAGAAGCATTCACTGAAAACGTAGAATATGTCTGAACACCAATGATGAAAAGAAGAAAAATCTAGCAATCTCCTACATATACACATGTATGCCAGTACAAGCATGTCTGTAGTCATTTTTGCTTTATCCTACTTCCATACATCCCCCTACTTTCCTGTTTCTGTTCCAGATGTTCCTGGATGGGGGAAAAAAAATAAAGAAACAGAGAAACTATGGCAATTAGCTTTGAGCCAGTACAACTACTGTACTCGGAGCTTAGAGAATCAGAGCAGCCATACACCGTAGGGGAGCCCATTCATCTTCTGTTGGGCAAGAACATACTGTCCACAAACAAATGCACAGAGAGCGCATGTACCATGAGATGGGAGCATTACTCTAGATACAATGGCACTAGAAAGGCTCAAATGGATAGAACTCATTTTTGGAGAAGAGTTCTGCGAAACGTCCTAACATCACTTGGATTTATCTTAAAATATCACCATACTATATACTTTTTATTGATTGATTTATTTTTACTTTTTGCTTTGGGGTGCATGCAAAGATGGAAATTACATCAAAAAATATATTGGTCCAAAGTAGGGGGGGGGGGGGTTGTCAGTATGAATACAGTACTTGACACGGGTATTGAACCAAAACAGGGTGTACACTAATTAGTAGTTCACCTGTTAGAGATATTTATTTTAACAACCCCCAGTTTGGAGAAATTAAAGACCGTGTAAAGTGAATTTCAATATTTTCTTCAATAAACATTATAAATGTCATAATTGTAATCTTGTAAATGAGTAAAAAGTCTCAAAATTGTAGCTCAATTAATTTTGGAGTTATAGATCAAACTGTGTATAACGATATTTCTGTTTCAGGATTTTTTGGGCGTGTTTTAAATGTGACTGCGTTTCGTCACGCGGTCTAAAGCCCCACCCCCTGCAGCTCCAGCCGTATAAATTAGTTCTTGCCTCGGTGGAGCCGTTCACTCGCGAATCGCAGATAGCATCAGATAGCAATAGCTATAGCTCCTTTTTTGCTAAGAAAATGCGACAGGTCCATTGCATACTTAGTTATCAACGTGATTACTCTATATTTTAATCACCAACACAGACCCCGCATGCGATGTGACCGGGTCGGACCGGGTGCAGCGAGTCCGCTCATCTTCTAAAATAGCGCTTATTATTAAACACATAACAGCGGAGTTATGAATTATAGTTGTGTCCTCAACTTTAAAAACAAAACCAGAGTTGTTTGTGCACTAAAAACAGCGTAACTCTTGGAAAAAGGAGCTGCTGTTACAGCCAGAACTCAGATAAAAACAGAGCAGGTTTACTGGATCTCTGCTGCACCTGTCTGCCTCTCCACACACAGCTCAGGCTGTGAAGAACGATGCCGACCGTCACAGTGGTCACTGTCTGACTCTGAGTCTGGCTCTGGAGGTTCAAATGAGTGGGGCTGGAGAACTCCAGTTAGGCTGCCAGCATTCGCGAACATCCTCACTTTACCGCAGTTCTTCACTGGGCAGGACACGGGCGCAGTACTGCGCTGAAACCACGCCCACGCGCTGACACGCCCCCAGCGTTTCAGACCAGGGCACAATTGTGTATTTTCATTATTTTTTAGACTTAATTTTATAAGGTAAACAATGTTTTTAATCAGTCAGATTTATATGGGTGATTAATAACACATATTTATGCCGTGTGACAAACTCAAAACACACATTTAATTTTACTTTACACGGTCTTTAAGTTTAATTATATTCATATGGATAAACTAGCAGCTATCACGAGTGTGGTCATGACCAAGATAAAGGCATCTTACATACTCGTCCCAAAATTTCATAGTCGTTCATATGTTGGCTAAATCATGGCCACTGTCAGTTCCCCATAGCGCATGATTGTATGTAGAATTTCATGGACATTTCCAAATTCAAATAGACGAACACATAGTTTTTTTTTTGTTTTTTTTTAGGTAGAATTCACATTAACAGGTGTGGCTTTTTGTGTGTGTGTGTGTGTGTGTGTGTGTGGGGGGGGCGTAGTTTATGAAATATGGCTGCAATATACCTTGGTTCAGGCAGACTAGGCATTAGCTCCTCAGACTAGGGAAAACTACTCTTAAAATTAACCTATTCAATGAGTTATCTTTAAAAGATGTTCAAAGTCCGTCCACAGACTTCCAAAAATGTAAACTATTATTATAAATTAACTTTTCAGCCTTAATTTTTTTTATCAGTGTATAATTACATTGTTGATTAACGTGTTACTTTGTTGTGCTAATTGTAATTTGCAAGTAACCATTAATCAGAGTAGTTTTAGTCATGATACACAAATGAAAAGTGTAAATAAAACAACTATTTTTTATGTTGACACAATACAACGACAAGGTTAATTATTTTAGTCAGCTTATAGTAAAATAAATACATTAAAATAATTTGGTTAAGATGAGGAAAAACTGAAATTTAGACTAAATGCCATTGGTGACAGTTTCTTTGGTGGCTTGCTGTCACTTGCTTGTTGCTTAAAACAAAAACAAAACAAATTGGATAGGGTTCTGGATAAAAATAATGATTTTGACTGAAATTTGCTTTTTATATTAATGACACTTCATGTGCAGTTGGTCTGATGACCAGATATTGCTTCCACAAAACAAGTTGTTTTGCCTGCATGAATAAATATCCCCAGGGGTTGTTTTGGGGAAGGAAGACAGCCTTTTAGAAACATGTAACAATGCAACATAAATGTACAATCCAGTCCACAACTTATGCATTATTCCACTTTTTTTTTCCATTTTCCTTCACACAGACCCATACATAAAGACATCTTTTCCCACATTTATCCCCCACAGCCTTCCTCCTTCACAAAGCAGCATCCTGAATCTTGTATTTATATTCTTGTCACCCAGCAGAAAATCTAGAGGGCTATGTTTACTAAGAGGACACAAATCAAAGAACCTCCCAATGACGACGATGACTCATTTTGCTTTTCTTTGTGTGTCTTCCATCATATTGTCTGTGGGCATTTAGTTCTGAGCAATTGGAAAAGGCCATGGAAAGCTGTTGTGGTGAGGAAATGAGGGGTTGGGAGTTTGAATAAACAGATCAGAACTACTGGAACCGTTTGCAAAGTGTACTCCTTTGTTGAATGCTGTATAGCACAAAGCTAAAGACCAAAACAAGGGTGTGAATCATCACAAACAGCTAGACTGTTGAGCAGAAGAATAAAAAAACACATCAAATACATACATAGTACATCTGACCTGACCCTGTTAAAATTCACCAAAATCTCCTATTGGGTGATTTCTGCATGTTTTCTGCAGTGTTTTGTTCTGATCATAGCAAGGTCAAGGGTCAGCACATTTTCTTTAGCTGCTTTGCATTGTTGTGGGACTTCACTCATTCTTATCAGTTCTTCTGAGGTGCAGGTGATTTGCCACTGTGACTTGTTTCTGTGTTCTGTGCGCCGGATTGCCAATGCAAAGTGGACAGGAATGTAACTGGTCATTGTGTTCAAGCTGCTCCCCCTGTTGTAGTCCTTTAGCTAGATTTGTACTCGACGCGTCGCGCAGTGCGCCAGGGTGCGCGCGCCAAAGGTGACACAATATCACCGTCCCTTGCGCATAGACCCCGCGCGTCGTGTTGGCGGGTGTCATGTACCTCCGAATTTTTCTAACTCTGCAAGGCTAGTGTGCGCGCCGTGGGCGCTACTGAATTGATTGACAGGTTGGATGGGGACCTCACCCGACAGCCTTCACGCTCTTCACGCCAGAGCCTGCAGCTGTCTGCGCCGCTGTGGTCGTGGAGATGGCATTGCGACACATGGAGGAATGTTTTGTATGTGACACAAATGTATTAAATTCCCCTTCTTCATCCCTGATCTGGACTTTTCTTTTGTTTTTTTGCCAAAAGTCAAGTGATCGCTTCCTCCTCCGCTGACTCCATGCATTAAAACCGCAAGACACAATAACTGTTGTTCTATTATGATTTGCTCCTCTAATAAAGACAACAGTTCAGCACGCGAGCGGAAAGCCATTTTTTTGTTGTTGTGTGACGTCAAACAGTTCTTCTTCTATGGTAGATTTCTTCTTCTACACCCTTTCTTGCAACATATGCACAGGTTTTAGAGGGTACTGCCACCTGCTGGTCCATAAAAGAACAGCACTTTGCCATGCGCCGCCGTGCGTCAACTATAAACACAGCGGCGACACTGTAAACGCATGAAGCCGCACGGCTCAGTGCGCGCGCAGTCCACGCGCTCCAGCCAGCGGACCAAAGCGCAAGTATAACTCGGCCTTATGTTGCCCTATAATCTGACTTAAATTTATTTAGCTTATCCTAGCACTGCTTACAAGTCCGGGTGTAGCCACGATGAGCCATCATCTCCGATATCTCTCTGTTAATGCACTCATTTCTTGAGGTGCTGTCACAACACGATCAGAGAGGAAGTGGCGGATCGGATCTATTTTTGCAGTTTTGCTGTGTGGGTCATCCAGTGATGTTTCTCACTGGCCAATCAATGGCTGTTGTCTACTTACGTCAAAATCGGCACCTCTGAGCAGTTTGCTTGGAATCTCAAACAAGTTGGTCCCATACACTGGGTTGAGTGGTGGGACAGTGGGCAGGCCCTTAACTGGTGCAGTGTGGTGCAGAACCGATGAGAGGTGAGACAGAGCAAAGCACCATTACTCACAGGTTAGTGGACAAAGGAGAATAGATTACCAATCAATATCACTCCGGGTGATTTATCACTCCACATGTAAACAGATAGGTGATGCCTCTGCCTCATTTAAAGGCAAAGCTCTCAGCTGATGAGCTTGCCAATGTCCATACATAGTTTGTGAAAACATATAATAGACTGAAAGAATAAGACATCTGGGCAGACCGAATGAATTTTGAAAATATCTAATAAGTACTAAAAAAATTGACGAGGTATTATAGTCAATATCAGGAATTACTGAGGGACATTATGAGGATTTTGCTAGAGTTGCAACCAATGCTCACTGGAGTAGGAAACAAAAAAAAGAGTGATTGTGCTGTCAAGATAAAAGAGACACATGAATAGAAGCTTGTAGCTAAAGTTTAAAACAATAAACTAAAAGCTTAGCATTTCTTGGAGGAATGCACAACTCATGCTACCTTTCATGTTAAAGTTTTAGACTCATGTTGAGAAATTGTGTACAGTATAGGCGTTTTGCTCAAACTTTGAAAATAACGTTATGTGCAATTTCATGTGATAGTTCATAATTTTGCTACTATTATACCAACATTTTTTCTCAAAATATGTAAAATTTACAGAAGTATAGCCATATTTGTAATGGATGAGGTCAATAAAGTGTGCCAGTCAGTTAAAATTGGGTTGACTGAAAAAAAAAATAGTCAGTTGTAGAAGTACATTATTTTCTGAGGATTTCATTGAAATCTGTTCAGTAGTTTTTGAGATATTTTACTGACAGACAAACAGGGTTGGCTCTTCGAAGGCAATCCAAAGTTTTAAACAAATATTTTACAGAATGCTGTACTCACATAATATGTTGAGGATGCTGCTCAGCTACTAACTCGTCAAATTTTAACTCAAAATAATAAAATTTGACTGAGTTGTAGCTATTTTTTACATTTTCTGGCTGTGACAGACACATTTTATTGAATTTAGTCCCAAAGTTATTAAATTGTAAACATCAACCTGATTACTTTATAAAAGATCCATTAAATTAATTAAATATTAGTCTCATCTAATAATACATCAAATTTTAGTTCTATATCTGTCAAACTGATCAAGGTAAAGCTTTTCTTTTTTGTGTATGCTGATATTTTTTTCTCAGTGACGACCATCTTGAATTAATTGTTGTAATCCATATTATTAGTTTCTGCAAGTCTCATTAAAATATCACAGTGGCATAAATAATTTACTAAGTTCGCTTAGATTCACGTGTATAAACATAAACAAATACAAATTGATACTTATACTATCTAATTGACAAAACAAAACAAAAAGGTAACTGCATACACACAAGTTGGATTAAAAGTGATGAGTATTTAGTAAAGGTTGCCACCGGGCAGGACAGACAATCTCAGCAGAAGGCTCTGCACAACCTACCTCTGAACTCTCTCTGTTCCTGTTCAAGGGAATAAATAGCCTCATTATTCCACCAGGCTCACACCATCCATCTACATGTGTTGCTCCCATTGTTTCTTAAAAAAAAAAAAAGCTAATCACGTTGCTTTAAAAACACTTCATTCTCACTGTTTTACAGTAACCGTACTGTGAAAATTATTGAGCATTTAAGTTTTTTTCCCAAGTCTCTTGTCTAAATTGTGAGGTAAACCTAGTGACTATTATGTTCTCCCCTAAGAAGCAAATATTAAATGAAATAGCGTGCGTCTTTCACACCAAGTGACATTTATTCTTCCAGCTACCTATGAGAGACAAAATGTCAGCTTGCCTATTTCAGATTTATATCACCACAACATGATCTGTTAACATAACTGTTAGGTATTTACCTCATAACCTTTTTCCCAGTTGTTTGTCGTTTGCATTTTTGTGTCATGACTTTTTCACAAAGCACTGAGAGGATTACTTTAACCTGAGTACAGTACTGCTTTAAACAGGAGGAGAGCTGTTTTAGATGGATTGGATGTATAGATTCTGTGTAGCAACACATTTTCATATCAGTGGGGTGCGGTAAAGTTTGTGACAGGTGAGGCACTAGCTATGTTTATGTGCAAAAATTATTTGACCGGATTGAAGTGTTTTCAGATTAAATGATCCAAATATATCGTTTACATGGGCACAATTCGTTCACGATGAGCGTTTACATGCAGCGGGGTTTGATTCTGAACAGAAGTACTGACATGCGCAGAGTGTTAAACTCTCCTTAAAAAAAACAGAAGAAGAAGTTTTACTTCCGGTTTTCTTCTGGGATGAACGAAAACAAACCTGAGTGCCCAAAATGGACCCGTGACAGGTTTTAATGAAGGGGGAGATGTTATTGCATTCCCCGATTGAGCTACAGGTAATACAGATAATTCTGAGCTCTTTCAAAGTTTCTATAAAAAATGCGTCGCTCACCAACCAGTTTTTCTTCCATCAACATGCTAACATTATTAGCATTAGCTAGGCGGAAATGACATAGGTCGCACATGCGTAGTCAGATCAGTTTTCCACAATCATAAAAAATGAACAGATTAGTGTTTGAATGCACACCTTTCGGATTATGAATCGGCATAAACCACCCGTCTCATTCTGATAACAAATTATTTTGGATCGAGCTGAATCAATAAAAAATAATCTGAATGGGGCGTTTACGTGACATTTTTTTTATTCTGAATGGTCGTTTAATCCCATTACTTATGTCCATGTAAACATAGCTACTGACTCGTCTGGAATCAGACCCTCACACACTGTATATGAACCCAAAAAAGAAGTGTATATTTCAATTTAGCCTTTTTCTTCCTCTCTATTTTGACTGAAAATCTAGTTTAAAAAAATCCTTTAGTTTTTAAATATGATCTTACATTTTGTCTGAACAAATTTACTGTAATTTAGTGCACCGTTTGCTTCAACCCCGCCTCTCTGTGTAACAGAAGAATTCAGAGCGATTGCACCTGCTTCATTGTCCCTGCCCCCTATCGGTGAGAAATTCTGCCTCACCCTGTGTATTTTCAGCATGCATTTATGACCGATTAGAAAGAAGAAATATGCCACACAGATTAATTCAATATATTAGACAGATTGTAGAACATCTGCATGGGTAGCACATGTTTAATCAAACATGTATATTGGCGATATAAAGAGAAACAGCAATGTCCATGTGCCAACCACCTACTTCTTATTCAATTAAATTCAAAAGTACTTTATTAATCCCAGAGGGAAATTAAATGTTGTTGTATCTCATACTGGTTTCATTAAAGAGTTGTTGTAGATGCTGATGGCTGTGGGCAGGAAGGATCTATTTTAGTGGTCTGTCCTACAACGGATCTGAAGAAGCCTCTGACTGAAGACACTCTTTTGTTGTATGAATAATGTTCTTCATTTTATGAAGAATCCTTCTTTGTACAATCATCTCCAAATGTTCTAGAGGAGTCCCCAGAACTGAGCCAGCCTTCTTTATGAGCTTGTTGATCTTTTTAAGTCAATTGCTCTGGTGCTGCTACCCCAGCAGATGATGGCAGAAGAGATAGCACTCTCTACAACAGACATAGAAGATATGTAGCATCTTGCTGCAAACACTGAAGGACTTCAGCTTCCTCAAGAAGTACAGTCTGCTCTGTCCCTTCTTGTAGACGCTTCACTGTTGCATCTCCAGTCCAGATTGCTGTCCAGGTGAACCCCAATGTATTTGTACTTCTCCACCACCTCCACTTCTTCTCTCATGATGGAAATAGGGTTGGACCTGTCCCTGTTTCTCCTGAAATCTACAATCATCTCCTTTGTTTTGTTCGCATTCAAGATGAGATGATTGTTTCCACACCATGCCACAAAGCGGTCCACCAACTAGTTCCATGTACTCAGCTTCTTTTCCATCTCTGATACGCCCGGCCACTGCATCTGAATATTTCTGCAGATGACAGGAGTTTGTTTTGTACTGGAAATCTGAGGTGTACAGAGTGAAAACGAATGGTGAGAGTACTTCCCTGTGGTGCTCCTGAGCTACTAACCACCTGGTTAGACACACAACCCTTCAGTCTCACAAACTGTGGTCTTTTTGTCAGGCCATCTTTGATCCAGGTGATTGTTGAGGTGCTTGTTGAGGCCTTTACCTGAGTCTTCTGGAGTTTTTGACAAAGCAAATCAGGCTGGATTGTGTTAAATGCACTGGAGAAACATTAAATGAAAAAGCATGACTCTCACAGTGTTGTCTGCCTTTTCTAGATGACAGTGAGTTTGCTGAAGCAAGTGTATGATGGCATCTTCAACTCCAAGTCCACGCCAATAGTAAACTGCAGTGGGTCCTGAAATTTGCTTGTTTGTTTAGTCATGTGGACCAACAGAAGTCTCTCTAGGACCATCAAGATGTGGGATGTCAGGGCAACAGGTCTATACCAGGTCTCTTTTGTAAATGAGTCCTCTAGGCTCCATGGGATTAACCTGTCTAAATAAAGGTTGAATGAATATTGTATATGACATAGCACCACCAAAGGAGAACCGCACCACTACACTGACTCACCCGAGTCACCCCACATTGATTCCATGTGTCCACTACACATGTTTAAACAGATAATGCATAAATTCCACAATTTTTATCATTGAAGTGTTGACATAATTCAGAAAACTGTTTTATAGAACAGTTTTATAGAAGAGTCAAGTAGTAAAATGCATTTTATCTGCGCTGTTAGTATTTTGAACAAATGCAGACATGTTCTGTTTTTAGTTTTCTACTTGTACACCAGCCTTATAATATAGCTGTTTTTGGTACCATTTTTGCCATCTTATTTTAATTTGTAAAAAAAAAAAAATCTGCATGCCTCTTTTATGATTGTCTATTGTTGTCCACTGTTGTCATCAGGCCTCACTTGTAAATGAGTCCTCGAGGCTCAATGGGATTAACCTGTCTAATAAAGGTTGAATGAATGAAAAATGTTTACCAGTCATGATCACAGGTGCAGCACTGCCTCACCTGCCTCCCCTGACTGCACGTCACTGTTTCATAAAGCTGGATCAAGAACTTGAACACAATAAAAATATTGTAGAGAAATATTTTATATTGCAGCATTCTTATCCTATTTTGTATCACATTAAATATAAATTTCCTTTTTTTTATTCTGTAATCAAAATAGTTTCAAACAAAAATCTTTTACCAACCAAATTATACATTGCAGATAATTCTCAGCTAATATTACATCAAATTTTTAGCATGATACATATTTTTTTATTTTAAAAATTATAGCTATTGTATGTGTTTCCTAAGGCTGATTAGCTGTGGCAGCCATTTTGATCTGGGTTGACCTCAAAAGATCATAGATCATTCAGGCCCAGATTGATACGAACATCCATCCAGCCATTATTTTTACCCACTTCTTCCTTTCTGGTTTGCAGAGTTTGCAGGAGCCCATATCCAGCAGTCACTGTGCAAGAGGCGGGATGTAACCTGGACAGGTTGAACATCAGTCACAGGGACAGATAGAGACAAACAACCTTTCACTCTTTAACTCTCACCTAGGGACAATTCAGAATTACCAATCAGTCTAACATGCACATTTTTGGTCTGTGGGAGGAAATCGGGGTACCTGGAGAAAACCCACACAAATGGAGAGAAACATGCTTCCATTATTTTAATCCACAGGATCAAAACATAATTTCTATAACTGTCTAAATCTGTGCAGGCTTGAGCCATTGGTAATTGAAAAATTAAAGGGATACATCAGCCAATTTGAACTGAGTCTAGTGTTCTCTTGTGTTCAAAATGTTTTGGGTGGATTATGCAAACACACTTTTCTTAAATTTAAACATTACACTGCAGTCAGTTCTGTATTACATTGTTATTCAGATAGAATAAAAATGTGATAAATACCCCAGGCTGCACAAAACTCCTACAGCTTGTTGCGGCCGCCATGTTTTGAACTTGCACATAACCATGGAAGTCTATTTAAATTACTATGTAATGCATGTTTGGTGATGATGAACGGGCTTATCCTCCTGAGACACTTGGTTCTCTTGTGAGGATACTGTTTTCTCTGCATTTTTTTTTCCAAATTAGACCTATTGTTCACAAACAGTGTTTGTTTTATGCTGTTTTATGCCTGAGGTCCTGGTAAGGATATTAAAATATGCACAACAAATAAAAGATCAGTACCAAGGAGGATACAATTTCCCTTTGCAAGAGCTGTTATGATTTTTTTTCTCCTAGACTGAGGTCATTTTAAAATGGAAGTATTGCCTTTTACACAAAACACCAAATCATAATGGCATAATTCCCTCTTATATTAAAACAACAATTGCCATTAGTTTTTAAAATCACCTTGCACACGTGAAAGGTTTAACAGCTAGTCACCTGAAAGAAAAGCTGTACTTGTTATCACCTGGAAGTGGTCCTGGCATCAAGAATATTGCTTATTTTACCACCTTGTGCATTTCTCTGCAGGTAGTTTCCTCTCATGAGGTTCATGTATGTGTTGACATTCTAACCTGCAAATTTGCACCAAGCCATACCTACCAATTACTGAAAAAAAATAATAATCTCAAGAAGCAACACAGCACAAGCAGTTTGCAAACCCTATATTTAACTTGTTGTGACACAGTGTACAGTTTTAAGAGCCTTTAGCCACAGTGCTACATACAATTGCTACATGATAACAGACTCCAGATTAGAGAGGTTTTACTAAGCTTGGATAACTCTGATCTCTGTTTGCTTAATATTTTGGAGAAAAGTAAAAGGATTGGAAAGGTATAATGTTATAGATTTCAAATATTCCTACTGCATTAGATAAATGATGTCTGTCTGAGGTCACTGACTAATGGGGATATGACTGACCCCGCTGTAGCCCTCCAGCTCATGTGAATGTTTGTTCTTTACATCTTTTATACATGTAACCTGACTGTTATTCTACATGCCTGAGAGGTAAATCTGACAGACACATTTAATTTGTGCATACAGTATATATATGCTTTTGGATCGCAGGGGCACATTCACAGTCCTAATAACCAGTTTGACTTATTGTTGTTCATTTTTGCTCTGTTTTTGTGTACAGTCCTTAAAATTGCTGGATATAAATGTTTGATGTCCTGATGCATGCTCAGTAGTCCAGGTAGATGAATCTAACAAGGTTGAATCAGGTCCTCTGGACGGATTATTCTTTGTTGAAACATTTCATCTTCATCCAAAAGACGTCTTCAGTCTGAGGAGCCTTCCCATCGAGGATCAACCTGTTTGCTGGTGACAGCCAACATTTGTTGTTCTCATGCAAAAGGGAGGACCATCAGCCTAACAATCGATTGTTAGTGCCCTGATGGTTGATCATCTGTCACCTTCTTACAATGCCGTTATTGTAAGTATCATTCAGCTCTCTGTGAATAGCAAGTGGACATAAGGGCTCTAACTATCGATTGTTAGGTTGATGGTCCTCCTTTAACATGAGAGCATCTTTGGCTGTCATCAGCAAACTGGTCGATCCACTGTGAGAAGGTGATGTTTATAAGGGAGTGGTGGTGCAGAGGTTGGAGAAAGTGGGCCTGTAATCGGAAAGTCGCAGGTTCAACTCCCGGTACAATCAACATCAAAATGTGAGGGGAAAAGGTGAAACATCCACTCCTGCCTCCACTCTCATTTGCCCCACTCTGGGCCCATGATCAAGGTCCCCCCACAGCATTTGCTCCCAAAAACAGGTCTCCTGAAAATGAGTTATCATGACTCAATGAGACTACCTGTATAAATAAAGGGTAAATGAAAAAAGAAAATAAGACTGAGTTTGTTGCAGCTCCTCAGAATGAATGCCTTTTGGATAAAAGATGAAACGTTTCAACAAGAAGAGTCCTTCTAGAGGACCTGACTCAACCTTGTTAGATAAATGCTTGGTATGGTTTTTTGAGCTCCTGTTTCAGACTATCTTTTTTTTTTTTGCTTACCGTAGGGCATTCAAGTACTGTATTTTAAAGAGATGTTATTGGTTCATACACACATGAAATACACAATAATTGTCTGAGCAAGTGAGACACTATACCATTGCTATTATGATGTGCTTTTATTTTAATGTGTGCAACTCGGCGTACACTGATCTGTTGTGTCTTTTTCTGAGTGTTTGTGTTACTCATTCAAAATCTGATTAAAAAGCACACAAAACACAGCTCCAAGATTCGTGGGCACCATTCTTGTTGCTGTTGAGCGTGACTGTCTTGTGCACAACTGTTATGACATTTGGTCAAGTGTTGCATAGACAGAACAATTCACTGGGGATACAAAAGCAAACATACTGTATTTTTTTCTCCAGTGCATAGTGAGATTGACAGACAGGCCTTATGACTTTCAGATCCACCCAGACACATCAATCCTGAGTGATCAAATTGCATTTCGGTAGCACTGAAGATATTACTATGGTACATTTAGAGGTGGTCTGGACCTCTTTGATGCACATGTGCTTAATACAGTAGTCTGAAAATAATCTATCCTGAGCTAAGCTGCATGGGCTTCCTACTGAACTGACATGACCCCACAAATGCAACAGAGGCATCTACTGGACATCTCAAGATAAGGTAAAACAAATTATGCTTATGTGGAAACTGATTCAGGAGAAAAGAACAATCATTTTGGGAGTGGTGGAAAAAATACTTTTTGTTGTTGTTGTTGTTGTTGTTTTTAAGCAAATCAAAGATTAAAATGTTCATCAGAATCTCTCTTGGTAAAAATATCAGCTTGATCTGGATTTTATCAATCAGGGACGATTGCTGGATTCAGTGAGTTTCTGTTTCGTTTGTTTGTTCTGATTGCTTTTAGAAGTGATTGGACCCATTATCGCAACTGTAAGCCACAAAGTGATTTGACAATAACAGAACAACAGTCTGAGCAGTCCTATGTTGCATTATGTTCTCCTAACTAAATACAATGCTGGCCTTATGTGCACAGTGAAGCTGGGTAAAGCAGCTGACA
>JBBPBX010061296.1:0-15963 GCA_038048925.1 Garcialebias charrua | reverse complement strand
AGGGGGGGGTTGTTTGTGTGCAGCTATTTTGAGAGTTTGAGGCTGAAAGAACAGAAAATGTTACAGGAAAACGAGCAAAAGGGAGGACCTTAGCTGATGTACAGGTGCAGCAGAGAATGGCTTTTCCCAAACAGTAAATCCAACAGAAACGTACATATTTGCTTGCAACGTCAAAGCACAGGAGCCAAACCAGAAAGCCATTTACACTGAAAAATGTTGCTAAATCACAGCGGTGGCTTCAATTTACACACCTGAAGTTACTATGAATGAACAGAAGGACAAAAACACAATGGCCTTGTCACATTTAACGGTACTCTCATATAACATTAAGGCCCAGGCAATTAAAAAGAGGAGTCTCTGGGGGTCTGCTACACTGCTCTCCATCCTCCGCAGTGGACGCACAATCTGCCGTGAGAGGCGCGTCAACCGGAATGTGGGCGACAGAGCGAGTCCAACATTCAATCACAGCATCAATAATTATCATTATAATAATATTAATAGGAGCTGGTTTGCTGGGGGGTGACACAGGCAGATATAGTGAAAGCAGAAATCCCACTCACTTTGTAGAAAATCATCTTTAAAGTGCCGTAGAACCCCATCCTTGTATCCGGTGTGTTTCCCACCACTCTATTCCGTTTCTCAATGACAAGCGATGAAGTCCACGAAATAATAACAGTGATGATGCTCGGAGGGGAGATCGCTGTGATGATGCGAGGGCAGCGTACTCTCAGGTAAATCCGCCTCGGATGTGGACATGCTCGGGCACGTCACCGGACGGGCGTGCATGCGGTAAATTCCCACGGTAAAGATGTTCGAGGAGGGGGTGGGGGGAAAAAAGAGAGAAAAGGCTTCTCCGTTTTGCGTCGACTTCAAAAGGTAGGGGGGATGGGGGGGTCAAAATTCGACACACAATGATCCTGGAGGCTCGTGCGCCTCCGAGCAGCCTCACCGAGCAGGGAGTGAACAGATGAGAGAGGAAGAGTGACACTCGGGCAGAAAGGGAGAGGGAGGAGGAAGAGGGAGGAGGAGAGCGTCAGAGCGAAGCAGTGCCCTCTCTTCCTCCTCGTGCACGACGGCTTCTCCACACAGCATCAGATTACAGCCTCCCCGGTGGAGGCTGCAGGAATGGTGCAGTCCTGCGCTCTGCAGCCGCAGCAGCACCATGCCGTGTGAGCCGTCCCCTGCGTAACGGCGCACACAGGACAGTGTGGGGTACGCACTTCTCCCATCAACGGTGGACCTATAGCACTTGTTGCCAAACTGGAAAACATCATTAAAGGGTTGTTTCCACACATAATGAACCATTCTCTTCAAAGAATCACTCCCTCAAATCAACGGTGTGTGTGTATAAATATGCAAAATCTATGAGTGGGATACTCTCAGTGCCAAACTTTTCACAATACTGCTTCACACAAAACGTAGTATAAAACTATTCATCTGACAATTTTACATATTTATTCCTCTTTTTTAATTTTTTTATAAAATTTCCAGTAAAATTAAAAATGCAACTAATGCAGTTTTGATTATTCGTTGAAACACATTTTCCTCACTATGTGAGACATAAAGCAGAAAATTATACATAAACCAATCTGAACTTCAAAATAATTGTCATGTTTTTATAAATTCCCATGGGCTCACCACCTATGGGAGGGGCCAAAAGGGTCGGGTGCAATGTGGGATGGGTGGTGGCCGAGGGCGGGGACCCTGGCGGTCTGATCCTCGGCTACAGAAGCTGGCCATTGGGACATGGAATGTCACCTCTCTGGTGGGGAAGGAGCCTGAGCTAGTGTGTGAGGTTGAGAAGTTCCGGCTAGAAATAGTCGGACTCACCTCAACGCATGGCTCTGGCTCTGGAACCAGTTTCCTTGAGAGGGGTTGGACACTCTTCCACTCTGGAGTTGCCCCTGGTGAGAGGCGCCGAGCAGGAGTGGGCATACTTGTTGCCCCCATCTTGGTGCCTGTACGTTGGGGTTCACCCCGGTGAACGAGAGGGTAGCCTCCCTTCGCCTACGTGTGGGGGGACGGGCTCTGACTGTTGTTTGTGCCTATGCGCCAAACGGCAGCGCAGATTACCCACCCTTTTTGGAGTCCTTGGAGGGGGTATTGGAGAGTGCGCCTCCTGGGGACTCCCTTGTTCTACTGGGGGACTTCAACGCTCACGTGGGCAATGACAGTGAGACCTGGAGGGGTGTGGTTGGGAGGAACGGCCCCCCTGATCTGAACCCGAGTGGTGTTCTGTTATTGGACTTCTGTGCTCGTCATGGATTGTCCATAACGAACACCATGTTCAGGCATAAGGGTGTACATATGTGCTCTTGGCACCAGGACACCCTAGGTCGCAGTTCGATGATCGACTTTGTTGTCGTCTCATCTGATCTGCGGCCGCATGTCCTGGACACTCGGGTGAAGAGAGGGGCGGAGCTGTCCACTGACCACTACCTGGTGGTGAGTTGGCTCCGATGGTGGGTGTAGTGATACACCTAGCCTCTGTTATGTTAGGCTTGACCTTCAAGTACACCTCTCTGCATCTCTCTGAAACTCTCAGTGTTACACCTTCTTGAAGCCTTCAAGGAGACGAGTAAACACTATTTTGGTTAACAATTATTATGAATTAATGGACACTAATTAATCAGATTGAACTTTCTCTTTAATGTGTGTTAATTCAGAATTGATCAAACAGTATTTTTGTCATTTCAATGATGATCTGTTACTTGCATGACTTTGACCCTTCGGCTGGTTTATTTCTGCAGAAGCAAGCAGTCTTTGAATCTAAAGCACAAGGTCAGAGTAAACGTTTAACTTGCAGCTTCTTTTGTGTTGTCTATGAAGTTAGACATAACATTAGCTGTGCTCACAGGCAGGCCATCTGGCCGATTTATGTAAACAGTTTTCCTGTTGTCCGTCAAGAGACTTTCTGCCTATGGGATCATACTTCCATCTTTTATTTTGTTAACCAGCCTGTAGCCGTTGAGGAGGTGGGGAGACCCCACCTCCCCCATATAATGGGCACTTCCTATTTGGAAGTTAGAGTTTCGAGGAGAACGAACTGTCAACCTGCTCTCTCCTCTGGGAAAGCTGGAGACGGCCCGGTCATGTGTCAACGACCCACGTCTCCGCTAGGATCATAGTAAAGCCTTACTGTGATCCTGTCACTCTTCTGGAAGAATTTGTTTTCTAAAGTTTTATTTTGAAAGTCAGTCTGTGCGCTTGACCGTTGTTTCCTGCCGAGGGAGGCGAGTTCCTCGTATCGTGAATCAGCACACTCACGCTGAAGTCCAACTGGACGGCCACTGGACAAACCCATCCACGTGTGTGTCCACAAACTTCTCCACTCTTGTCTCCAAGAGACGAACCTTCAACAGGTAACGAGCCGTGGTGTGTTTGAGCGTGCGGGAGCCCAGCAGTCTGTTCGTGTGGGGGAAACGGTGTCACCCAGTCTGGTTCAAAGTAACCAACTTTAGCTTAACTTAGCTTCCAGTATTCCTTCCTCCTATTTCTTATTTTCATAAGCATTTAATCTGTCAAGTAATGTGCCAACAGTTAAGTTTTAATTGTCTGTTTGTTTTAATTTGAATTCTTGTCAACGTAGTTATTAAATCAGAGCTAATATCGATACCAATGTTTAATGTAATTCTGTGATAGTTTCAATAAAAGGTCTATTTTCTGGTAGACCAATATAAATTGAAGTCTAAGCGTGAAATTACATTTCTGATTAATCACAGTAGAAACAATTTAGTATCGGAAAAAGGAAGAACTCGCACTTTGGTGGCAGTTTGTGCAAGATTAAAGTCTGCTAAACTGCGCATCTACAATAATGATGGCTCAGTAAGTGTTTAAATACCTTACAACCGCATTTATTCTATTACAGTGGGGGAGGATGCCGGTCATACCTGGCAGACCCAAACGTATTGTGAGGGTCTGCTGGGAACGTCTGGCAGAGTCTCCCGTAAGACGGAGCTTTAACTCCCACCTCCGGGAGAGCTTTGAACACGTTCCGAGGGAGGCGGGGGACATTGAGTCCGAGTGGGCCATGTTCCGCGCCTCTATTGTCGAGGCAGCTTATCAGAGTTGTGGCCGCAAGGTTGTTGGTGCCTGTCGTGGTGGCAACCCTCGAACCCGGTGGTGGACACCGGCGGTGAGGGATGCTGTCATGCTGAAGAAGGAGTCCTATTGGGCCTTTTTGGCCTGTGGGACCCCGGAAGCAGCAGATAGGTACCGACAGTCCAAGCGGCATGCGGCTCGGGTGGTTGCTGAGGCAAAAACTCGGGCGTGGGAGGAGTTCGGAGAGGCCATGGAGAATGACTTCCGTACGGCTTCGAGGCGATTCTGGTCCACCATCCGGCGTCTCAGGGGGGGAAAGCGGTACGCGACCAACACCATTTATGGTGGGGATGGCGTGCTGTTGACCTCAACTCGGGATGTTGTGAGTCGGTGGGCGGAATACTTCGAAGACCTCCTCAATCCTACTGGCACGTCTTCCACTGAGGAAGCGGAGCCTGGGGACTTTGGGTCGGGCTCTCCAATCTCTGGTGCTGAAGTCACCGAGGTGGTTAAAAAGCTCCACGGTGACAGGCTCCGGGGGTGGATAATAATAATAATACTGTAATGTCACATTTTTGTCATCTGTGTATGTTTCCATACAAGACGAAATTTGACTCTGCATTTAACCCAATCACAACCAGGTGGGGCAGTGGGCAGCTATAGAAAGCGCGCCATGGATTAATTGGGATGAGATGTGCTGCTCAAACACACCACAAGTTATGCCGTGACTGGGGTTCGAACCTGGGTCCTTTGGGTCCCAAGTCGGTTCCCCTGCCACTACACCATCTAAGTTCCTTAGGGCTCTGGATGTTGTGGGGTTGTGTTGGCTGACGCGACTTTGCAATATCGCGTGGACATCGGGGGCAGTTCCCTTGGATTGGCAGACTGGGGTGGTGGTTCCCCTATTCAAAAAGGGGGTTCCAACTATAGGGGGATCACACTCTTAAGCCTCCCTGGTAAGGTCTATTCAGGGGTTCTGGAGAGGAGGGTCCGTCGGATAGTCGAACCTCGGATTCAGGAGGAGCAGTGTGGTTTTCGTGCTGGTCGTGGAACACTGGACCAGCTCTACACCCTCAGCAGGGTCCTGGAGGGCGCGTGGGAGTTTGCCCAACCAGTTTACATGTGCTTTGTGGACTTGGAAAAGGCATTCGACCGCGTCCCTCGGGGGGTTCTGTGGGGGGTACTCCGGGAGTATGGGGTACCAGGCCCATTGATATGGGCTGTTAGGTCCCTGTACGACCGGTGTCAGAGCTTGGTCCGCATTGCCGGCAGTAAGTCAGGCTCGTTTCCAGTGAGAGTTGGACTCCGCCAAGGTTGCCCTTTGTCACCGATTCTGTTCATAACTTTTATGGACAGAATTTCTAGGCGCAGCCAAGGTGTTGAGAGGATCCGTTTTGGTGGCCTTAGAATCGCTTCTCTGTTTTTTGCAGATGATGTGGTCCTATTGGCTTCATCAGATCGTGATCTACAGCTTTCGCTGGAGCGGTTTGCAGCCGAGTGTGATGCGGCCGGGATGAGGATCAGTTCCTCCAAATCCGAGGCCATGGTCTTGAGCCGGAAAAGGGTAGCATGCCCTCTCCGGGTCGGGGAGGAGGTCCTGCCCCAAGTGGAGGAGTTTAAGTATCTCGGGATCTTGTTCACGAATGAGGGAAAACTGGAGCGTGAGATCGATAGGCGGATAGGTGCAGCGTCCGCAGTGAAGCGGGCGCTGTACCGGTCTGTCGTGGTGAAGAGAGAGCTGAGTCAAAAGGCAAAGCTCTCAATTTACCGATCGATCTACGTTCCCACCCTCATCTATGGTCATGAGCTTTGGGTTGTGACCGAAAGAACGAGATCTCGGATACAAGCGGCTGAAATGAGTTTTCTCCGCAGGGTGTCTGGACTCTCCCTTAGAGATAGGGTGAGAAGCTCAGTCATCCGGGAGGGACTCGGAGTAGAGCCGCTGCTTCTCCACATCGAGAGGAGCCAGTTGAGGTGGCTCGGGCATCTGGTTAGGATGCCTCCTGGACGCCTCCCTGGTGAGGTGTTCCGGGCATGTCCCACCGGGAGGAGACCCAGAGGAAGACCCAGGACACGCTGGAGGGACTATGTTTCTCGGCTGGCCTGGGAACGCCTTGGGATTCCCCCGGAGGAGCTGCTCCATGTGGCTGGGGAGAGGGAAGTCTGGGCCTCCCTACTTAGGCTGCTACCCCCGCGACCCGACCCCGGATAAGCGGAAGAAGATGGATGGATGGATGGATTTCAGTGAGGCTTTGATCAAAAGTTATAAACAAATAATATGTTACCTGGTGCAGATAGCTCTTTAAACAGCCTAAATGTGAAGAAACCATCTGGCTGGACTGATAAGCTAAATACTAATAAAGGAAGAAGTGGGTAAAAGATGGATGGATGGATAGATGGACTTATGGACCGATGGTGGTTTTACTGTTTCAACTGATTTTATTCTTTTAATGTGTTTTAAATGTTCTTGAGTTTACACGTACAGCGCTTTGTTGCATATGTGGTTATTTTAAAAAGCTTTATAAATAAAATTGTTATTATTATTATTAATTACTAACCTTGTAATGCAAACAGACATCAGTGTTTTAAAGAATTACGTTCAATTAAACTACTGACATTCTTTAAACAGTATTTTTTTTCCAAGTCAACAGAAATCCACTGTAGTGATATATATTATATTATAATATACATATTTTTCAGACTATAAGGTGCACCGGATTATCAGGTGCTTTAAAAGCAAGCTCATTTTAAGTAAGTTCATACGTTTATTTTTGACAGATTTTTGAGCACAGTGCACCACAAGGATTTTAAGTGCGCCTTGTAGTCCAAAAAATATGGTAAGTCTTAGTCCCGCTTGACTAGCTGTTAGCTCATGAATCCAGTCAAAACTAAGCTATTTATCCAAACTGAGGCCATAAAAAGAGTAATCTAAGACAAATAAGACATTGGTTGAATGAAAAATAAACTATTTGTAGAACTCCACCACAAACACTCACTGGTAATTCTGATTGATAGTGACTCAAATTAAGACCAAAAACGTGAATCAGTCTACACCTTTTGCACCTGCCTCAAGGCCAGTATCTGCATTTGCATGACTGACTGCACCTGCCCTCCCAGGAACACTCTTTACTGCTGGTCACTTTACATATTTACTACATAAAGCGCAGTACCTCAAGATGGCAGCTTCAGTTGATAAATGAACCAATTCTTGTGAATGAACACTGTCACAAGCCTCAAGTACCAGCGATGGTGTTTAGCCACAACAGCAAAATACCTGAAGGCATTTGATCAGTTTGGAAAAAACAGAGGGAACATAAACAATTCTCTATTAAGCTGTGATTGATTTTCAGTAACAATCATGTCATTGAAACCATGTTGAAACGTGCGTGATATGTTAAAAAGACTTTGGGAGCTAGTCCATCCCAGTGTAGACCACACCATTAAGTTTCAAATTACGATAAATATTTGCTTCTGTTGACCTCACAAGACATCAGCATTTAAGCACCGAAACAAGAGGCACAATAAACGGCTGTATTCAGAGGCAGCAAAGTGTTGAGATGTGCTTTCAAACACATCTTTAATCACCATGGCCTGACATGGTGGGAAACCATTAGATTAAGCAGAAAACTGGTACAATTATTACTTTTAAAAAGAGTTTTGCGTCATTTGTGAGGAAGGACACACCTAAGCTATTAAGTAATTGTATTTGATTGACTGAGATGAAGGAATTCAATTTAAAAACTGGATAAATTATAATCTTCTGATAGGTCACAATGTGCGTGGTTAAACTTCTGCATTTCTAGTCAACCTCTCATCACAACACTAAGGCAACCAGATTTACTGGATGTTGCTTCAGACAGAAGCTAGAGCTATAACGGTGTGTGTGTGTGTGTGTGTGTGTGTGTGTGTGTGTGTGTGTGTGTGTGTGTGTTATAGGTGGCTCTCGTGAGAGAAGCTCTCTTGATGCTCTGTGCCGGTGCAACCTTTACACAACACATTGGAATGTTTGGCANGCCGCCGTTTCCTGTAACTCTGAGACTAAGTTCAACTGTAATCTTGTTAGGTTTGTGGCTAACTATAAAACAGTGTCAATTAAATCCACTTATAATTTGACTTATGATAAGTGGAGGCGGGATCTGGTGAGGTGATGTATTTGTATATTACCATGCGTAAATACATTATAATACATTAGGAATGAAGGCATTGAAAAAATTTAAACCCACAAACAAATAAAATAAATAAAGTGTGGGACTGAGTGAAGAAAAAAATTAAACCCACAAACAAATAAAATAAATAAAGTGTGGGACTGAGTGAAGAAAAAATATTGAGGAAAACGCGCTGACTTTCGCTGATAAAATAATCTGATAAGAGTTCCTGGACCAGATAAAAATAGAATAGAATTAGTCACAGAATACTAAATCTTTTTTATGTTCTAAAATAATGGTTTCCTGCCATGTGAGGAGTCAATGCCTGCCTCACCTGCGTGACTTGTCTCTGCTAAAAAGTAAAGCTGCACAAAGCATTTGTGTTCTTTGAAAAGCAACACAATTATTGTATTTGTCAAGTTTACTTAAATAAAGAAATATGGTCAGATAATATTACAAATTATTTTTGCTAAGCTATCTGCACAGCAGCAGATATAAAAATATAATTGCATAGCAGAACAGGAAAAAGCTAAAATACAAATGTTTGTCTCGTTTGACTTCTTCCGGCTTTTCCATCTTCAGAGGTCGCCACAGCGAGTCATTCTCATCTATCTCACTCTGTCACTCCAACTATATATCTCCTCTTTGTCTTTAACTGACATCTGCATTTCTAACATCCTTCTACCAATATACCCACTGTCCCTCCTCTGGACATGTCCAAACTATCTCAGTCTGGCCTCCCTAACTATCTCCCAGTTGTTCAACCTGTGCTGTACCTCCGATGATCTCATTCCTAATCTTATCCACCCTTGTCACTCCTAAGGAGAACCTCAACATATTCATTTCTGCCACTTCCAGTTGTTTCTCCTGTCTTTTTGTCAGAGCCACTGCCTCCTGACCATACAACATACAGTCCCCTCCAAAAGTATTGGAACAGCAAGGCAAACTGCTTTGTTTTTGTTGTACACTGAAGACATTTGGGGTTAAGATCAGAGTCAGAGTCAGAGAGAATTTATTGTCATTTGCACCGCATGTAGTACATGTGTTGAAAACGAGATTATGTACACAGGGTCCCAGTTACATCCAACAACAAATGCAAGAGAAAAACAATAATAACATCTAGGATTAACTAAGAGAGACATCAGCTAGTAATACACTAAGCCCTAATGTAGTAGAAAAACATCATTATAAACAGCAGCACGAACATGAGCAGATGGTCACAGATGAACGCAGCAACAAGAAACAGATCAGTATCAGCATGATGTGACATTTTGCAGTGTTTATTCTTATTATTTATTTATTCATGAGTCTGACAGCCTCAGGGTAGAAGCTGTTCCTCAGTCTAGTGGTTCTACATTTGATGCTCCTCAACCTCCGTCCCGAGGGGAGTGGTGCAAAGAGTGAGTGTGCTGGGTGAGTGAGGTCTTTCATGATGCAGGTGGCTCTTTTTCTGCATCTGGAGGTGTAAATGTCTGTGATGGTGGGGAGACTGACTCCCACAGACTTCTGTGCAGCCTTCACCACTCTTTGTAGAGCTTTCCTCTCTGCAACTGTGCAGCCTCCATGCCACACGTTGATGCTGGAGCACAGGACGCTCTCCACTGCACACCTGTAGAACGAGGTGAGGACTGAGCTTCTCAGACCGGCTCGTCTCAGCCGTCTGAGGAAGTAGAGTCTCTGATGACCTTTCTTGATCAGGCTGGTGGTGTTATTGCTCCAGCTGAGGTTATCATTCAAGTGTACACCCAGGTACTTGTAGCTGGAGACCACCTCCACCGCAGATCCACCTATATACAGTGGGGTGTGGGTGTGTTTGTTCCTTCTGAAGTCCACAATCATCTCCTTCGTCTTCTTCACATTCATGTGAAGGTTGTTCTCTTTGCACCAGCTCTCCAGATGTTCCACCTCCTGTCTGTAGCTGGATTCATCATTATCTGTGATGCATCCCACCACAGCTGTATCATCTGCAAACTTAACAATATGACAGCCTGGATGTGTGGCTGTACAATCATATGTGAGCAGAGTGAACAGAAGAGGGCTCAGCACACATCCTTGAGGAGAGCCAGTGCTGAGGGTGATGGTGGAAGAGGAGAAGTTGTGGATCTTCACGGACTGTGGTCTGTTTGTTAAGAAGTCTAAGACCCAGTTACAAATAGAGGGGCTTAGTCCAAGTGTGGATAGTTTGTCTATCAGAGTTTGGGGGATCATGGTGTTGAAGGCAGATGTGAAGTCCACAAAGAGCAGACGCACGTATGAGTCCTTCTTAAAGGGATTGTGACATGATTTTTTTACTATTCATAAAATTGCTCAAAATATATATATTTTATCATTTAAATATGTTTGTTTTTGCAAACAAAATGATAAATCACTTTAATTTTGCTTTAAAAGTGATTTTGAACTTCAAGCCGTGTTTAATCATGGGAAATCCCATTACACACGAACGCACCATCTGTGATGTCACACCGGGCAGAGCTCTGGGCTTGTCACAGTGCGCAGGTATGAGCAGCTCGACATGAAGGAAGTCTGATACAGCATCAGACCTAAATTAGATCCTGTTGTTTCTTGTTCCATCACCCAAACTATTTTCTGCTTCCCAAAATGAAGACAAATAGCTCAAATCTTCACATAGATTGCTAAATTCGTCCAGTTTTAAATTGTCCGCTATTAAAGACACCACAGCCCTCTGCCCAGTGTGACATCACATATGGTGCGTTCGAGTGTAATCGGATTTCCCATGATTAAACACGGCTTGAAGTTCAAAATCACTTTTAAAGCAAAATTAAAGTGATTTATCATTTTGTTTGCAAAAACAAACATATTTAAATGATAAAATATATATATTTTGAGCAATTTTATGAATAGTAAAAAAATCATGTCACAATCCCTTTAAGATGGATGAGCATGAGACAAGAGTTCAGAATGTCAGCTTTTATTGCTTGGTATTTACATTCCTGTCTTTTTTCTTCAGTCTTCTTACTGTCATATTTGGGGATGCACGACATTATCTGCATGGTATCGGCCAATATTAGCATTAAAGTTCAATATTGGACATCGGTCATTGCATCAAAATAACTCATTGGTATAAAAGGAGCTGTTTTTGCTTGCATCGGCAGCCCAACGTGATGACTTTGCAGCACCAGCACAACGGGATAATGTCACATGTGCCTACCTGATCTCAAGGCAGAAAGGAAAATTCAAAATGTCAGCGGTGTGAAAGGTTTTTTTTTGGTGGTGAGGATGTCAGATTACGAAGATTTATGGACTACATTGAGCCTCGCTACATCGTCTCCAGTCGGATATATTTTTCCAGCTTAACGTCACCCGAGTTACAAGTCGTCATTTCCTATGTCATTAGCTGTGTTTCCATCCATTTTCATTTCGATTTTTGAGCAAATTTTTGAAATCTCGCAAATATGTAAATACAAATTAATGCGAAGCAGAAGTGTTTCCATCTACTCTGCTTGTAGCGCATCTACCAAGCCACGCACAGCGTCATTACGTCAGACGTCAGCGTCATTACGTCAGACGTCAGCACTGCGCATGTCTACAGTAAACAGGAAGTAGCGGTTGAAAACAGAACCCGGCCACACATCTCGTCAAAATGGAGAGAATATTTCAGGTACGTGTTGCTATCGGGCAAGTTGTATTTATTCTGTCATGCCAACTAGTTTTAGCGATGTTACATGTTGTCCGGAGCGGAAACAGCTGAACGTCACGTGACGTGAATGTTCGCTGTTGCAGAAATGAGTCGGAAAATCTGTTTCCATCTGTCGTTTTGCGCATCTGCTCATTTCCGAAGATCCCAAAAACCACCTCAAGCGAGCGTATAAACTGTTTGGCGAAGTTGAGGAAGTAAATTCGGATTTTGCCGTTTTTCTGCTGCGATACTTCAAAATGCGCAGCTAGAAACCTTGATGGAAACACGGCTATTGAGAAGCTAATAGCCGACAGCACTTGGGTGAGTTTTGCCACAGACATTTAGACATTGTGTTAGCCCCGTTAGCATGATTAGTCTTACGGCACAATGGATAGACAAAAACTTTGAACTTAAAAAGGCTGTTCTTCATGGACATGAGTGCAGAGGATCCCACACTGCAGCTAGGGACCTGGAACAAGCCTCCACAAGAGACAGCATCGCAGATGACTAATACTAATAAATAACATCTAACACTTTTCATTTAATATAAGTTAAAGTGCTATGCATATCATATGGCTGTTACTGAATATATGTCACCAGCTCTTACAGCTGTTGCACATATTTGTAGCAAATAGGCTTAAATAAGAGGGCTATGTTCTGACAAAGGAAAGTATATAAAACATCGGTATCGGCATCGGTTATCAGCCAAATAAGTTTTAAAATATCGGCATATCGGATATCAGCCAAAAATCCAATATTGTGCATCTCTAGTCATATTTCTTCTTGGTTTCCTGCACTTCACTATTCCACCACCAGGTTTCCTTATTATCCATTCTCTGACCAGATGACACACCAAGTATCTTCCTACCTGTCTCTCTAATTACTGTTGTTGTATTAGCCCAGTCATCTGGAAGTTCTTTATCACCCAGAGCCTTTATCAGCTCCTCTCTGAATTTCTCACAACATTCTTCCTTCCTCCGTTTCCAGCATTTGGTCTTCTTCTCTGATTTTACTTTTACTCTCTTCTTCTCTGATTTTACTTTTACTCTCTTCTTCTCTGATTTTACTTTTACTCTCTTCTTCTCAGCAACAGTCATTCTACACACAGCCATCCGATGCTGTCTGGCCACGCTCTCCTCTGTCACAACATTACAGTCCCCAATCTCCCTCAGGTTTCCTCCTCAACACAGAATATAGTCGACCTGTGTACTCCCTTCCTCCACTCTCATAGGTCAATCTATGTTCCTCCCTCTTTTGGAAATAAGTGTTGACAACGGCCATTTCCATTCTCTTGGCAAAATCCACCACCATCTGTCCTTCAGAGTTTCTTTCCTTGACACCAAACTTACCCATTACTTCCTCATCCTCTCTGTTTCCTTTACCAACAAGTTTGTCTTATTTGACTGTGTACAAAGAAACTATATCAGTGTAAAGGTTTGAGCATAGTGGCTCAGATACAGTTGAAGTTGAGCATCTTTGAAAGTTCAAAAGAAAAAAGATGCTTCAAGACATTTTAGAAAATGTCTATTTCTAATTAAATCTAAAACATGTCAAAACTCAATACAAACGTCAAACACTACACAGCAAAAAATACAATGAAAATTATACAATAAAAATGTGTACATCTCAGTCTTAAAGCATTTTATATCAATCACAAAGAAATCAAGCCATTATCTTTTCTAAAATTTGATAATTCTTCTGCTTTTTTAGCCAGCATGGATATTAAAATATATTTGGGTTTTAGTGGTTTTACCAACCGTCAAATGACGATGGACACTATTCAGACCAAACTATTTACTATAAACTTTAGAATAACAGAAATTGAATGAAACCTGTTAATGTTTATAAAATTTGGCTTAGTAATTTATGTTGAGGGACTAAGCAAGACAGGAAAAATGTAGCTGGGGGGGGGGGGATTTCACAGTTATTACAGAAATAAAGTACAAGTGTTAAAGAAAAAGTTTTCTGATTTCTTTGAACAAATGTTTAATGCGAGATGGTGAACTTGGAGACAAATACTTGTTGGGCAGTGATGCATCACAAAAACGTCTGCATCTTTGCTTAGTTTTTCTCTTGTCTAATAAAAAGAACTGGGGGGGGGTCTACTCTGAATGGACGTTTTTGAAACGCTGACATGGGATTCTTGTTTCAGGCAAGCCAGATGTAATGTGTGGGGGGAAACTTTGGCTCTTGGCATTCAGCAAAAGGATCATCATCATCTGCATGAAGATGAATTTACATATCCTTCTGCCATCGAACATGGCAACAGACATGTTCATGTGTAAAGACGAGAGGTCAAAAGAAGAAACTAGAGTGACAAAGGTTTCTATATTGTGACATCAATGGGTTACGCCGAAAACAAATGAAGCATAGGTCAATATTTGCAATTATTATTACAGTATTAGCAAAAAACTCCTTCGTGAACACTTGCACCAAAAAATTGAAAAAAATTGAAAAAAATTGAAAAGGTTCCTAAAGGAAGTAGTCTACACAAAGAAAATGCAGACATTTTTTTTGCAGCTTGAACACTATGGATAATGAGAATTTGTGACAAGTTGCTGCTACACTCAATTACTAGAGTTTCAAAAATAAAACTGCAAAAATAATTATAATAATAATAAAATAACAAGGTCAAGTGTTATATATCATTGAACAGAAATTAAAGGGATTTTTTTCTTATGCAGTAACAGTGAAGGTTACATCAATCACAGAACAAAAGCAGCACACTGCAGTTTAATTATACAGTATATTTTGTAGAAGGGAACTAACATTTGGAAAAGCTTGTCAAATGTAAAAAGAGAAATTCTTCACTAATAAAGTACACAATTTACAAGCTTGACAAGAAATTAAAGGTAGGTTTCTCACTGGGTTGCTACTGTTGGTGACTAGTTGGCAAAAGGCATTCACAAGGGAGTATAAAATGTCTTGGAATATTTGTGGGAGTCTACAGTTTCTTCACGTGAGTCATGAAGGGTTGCAGTCTTGTAGTTTGAGATCCAAATGTGTTAAAATAAATGTTGTCATCATTGTATTGTTTTATCATAGACCGTGATACTATAAGAGTCTTCCCCCAGAACATTGTAGGATCTGAAAGGATTTTTAAAGACGAAGGAGCGGGTTGAATCGCGCTGTCCTCCCTCCTCCTTGCTAGCAGGCTCCATTCAGATAAAGGGAGCTGGCTAACTAGCTTGCTGTACGGTGGCCTACACGGCCAAAATTCTACGGCGGCCGAACAGAAACATAATGCAATATGCAGTACTGGTAAACTCAGGAGCAGGAGTGGAAAAAATATAAAATTAAACATGTTTTAAAATCGATTTTGGGGCTTTTAGAATCGATTCTGAATCAGGACTAAGAATCTAGATTCTTTTTAAAAAATCCTTTTTTTTCCTGCACCCTTAGTAGTCAGACATGGTTGAAAGCATGACTGAGGGATTTCTTTTGGGTGTATTTTTATGTTTAATTTACCATATACTGTACCGGTAGTTTTATTTATTTATTTTTAACAGGTGCATTTGGCTAGATGGCTGTTAGAATAGGATCCAGCCATCATGCAACACTGAACAGAACAAAAAGTACAGAAAATTGTTAGACTTGGGCCATTGTCGTTTTAGAACAAAAACTTTTGATATATGTTTTGTTCATGTTCCTGTAACACAAACATAGTAAAATTCCAACTGTTATATTCAATGTTCATACATGACTAATCAGGCTGTTTTGTAATTTTCTCAGCTTTTTTTTACATCAACATTTGTTTTCTCACTTGAACTATGGGACATATTCCTCATAGGCTTACAAAGATTTTCCTTGTAATTCCTCATAGGCTTATAGGCGGCCGTGGCGTAGTGTTAATGGCAGTCGTCCCCCGATCGGAAGGTTGGCGGTTCGAATCCCGGAAACTATCATCCCTTTGCTTTAGTAACAAAAGTGTAGATATGTTGATGATCATGTATAAGTTAAAGCTGTATATGAGTATGTGATGGCATAACAAGAAAGTACAGTCATGCAAATGGATTAAAAGATCATTCTGAAACAAATTAGCCTTTTTTTTACAATAATAAACCAGATCAAATAAATGCTAAAATTAAGATCAGAGTCAGAGAGTCTTTATTGTCATTTGCACCGCATGTGGTACATGAG
>JBBPBX010061295.1:0-21169 GCA_038048925.1 Garcialebias charrua | reverse complement strand
GGTGTTTTCTACCATGTGCAGCCGCCTTGGCATCCACAAAACAAGAACGACACCATTACATCCCCAGAGCGACGGCCTAGTGGAAAGGCTCCACCGCACCCTGGGACAGCAGCTGGCCATCCTCACAGCAGAGCATCAGCGGGACTGGGACGAGCACCTGCCACTGGTGCTAATGGCATGCCGCTCAGCTGTACAGGACTCCACGGCATGCACCCCATCGCTCCTCATGTTGGGGAGGGAGCTGCGCACACCAGCCGAACTGTCCTTCGGGCGCCCGCCGGATGCACCTGATGTTCCAGCGGGTCCCGAGTATGCCCGGAAACTTCAGGACAGGTTAGAGACGGCCCATGCGTTTGCCCGGAGGCAACAGGAGCAAGCAGGCATGCGCCAGAAACGGAACTATGATGTAAGGGCTAAGGGCCGACACTTCACTCCAGGGGAGCTGGTCTGGGTGTACAACCCTCGTAGGAAGAAGGGACGGTGCCCGAAGCTGGACAGTCAGTGGGTGGGTCCCTGCAGAGTGTTGGAGCGCCTGGGGGAGGTGGTCTACAGAGTTCAGATGCCCCAAAACAGGAGAAGAGTAGCTCTGCACAGGGACAGGTTGGCCCCCTATCAAGGCAGGTCTGCACCTCAGTCCCCAGAAGGCCAATGGTCAGGGTCTCTGGTGCGTCCGCCAACCTCCCCAGAAGCCTTATCACCGACATCGAATGATGCCCCGGCCCCAGAGCCTGTAGCGCCGCTGGGAGCTCGCCCGCAGCGGATGAGGAGGGCTCCAAGACGGTTTGATGACTTTGTTTGTCCCCTCGTGGGCGAGGGACTCAGTAGTGGGGGGGTAGTGTAACGACCCTGTGTTTGGTTCTGCTTTGGGTCCAAGTATTTCTGTGTATTTGTTCAGTTGTACTGTGTTCTGTTGAGCTGTTGTGATTCTGTTGTCCCCCGCCCTCATGTGTTGGATTGGTCGTGGGGGCAGGAGAGGGGTAGGAGCAGGGAGGAGGGACCAGGGAAAAGAGAGACGAAGAAGAAGAGCCCGGGAGTGTGTTGTTGTTAGCAGGCAGCTAGCAGTGTGTTCACTCGCGTGTGTACCGCGTTTTCTGTTAAGGCGTGAGCTGCAGCCTCGGTAATAGCAGCTCGTCCCTGTTTCTGAATAAACCCAGTTTGGCTGGACTCCGTCTGCAGTGTTGGCGTCATTACAATACTAAGCTACATCATATATAGTTTTTGAGCAAGTCCTTTTTGACCTTTTTCTTAAATGTATACATTGATTTTGCATTTTTAACATCACTCTCCAGAACATTCCACAATCGAACTCCCTGAATTGAGGTAGACCGTCCCTTTAAGCTGGTTCTGAATTGTGGTTTGATGAATATCTGTCCCTTTGAGATTGTAATAACTTTGTCTTTTTATAAAATTTCTTTGGATATTTAAAGGTAATGTGTTATTATGAGCCCTATACATAACTGATAAAATACTATATTCTACCAATTCCTGGAATTTCAATAAATTTAGCTGAAGAAACAAGGTGTTTGATGGGTGACTGAAATGTTTTCTGGTGATTACTCTTACAGCTCTCTTTTGTAAAATAAAAACAGGCTTTGTAATTGTTTTGCACGCTTTTCCCCAAACCTCAATACAATAGATTAAATGTGGAACAATGATTGTGTTATACAACATATACAGAGCTTTATCAATTAAAAAATCCCTGACTTTATATACAGGTACATGAACACACAGCATGACAATCACAAACACCTGGACAACAAAATGGAGGAGATAAGCAAGACAATTAACAGAGAGACCAGGGAGTGTAGGGATGGGGACCCACCACCTGAGAGCAACATGCTTACAACTGTTATCTTGAAGTTCTAGGGTGTAGAGAGCCACAGAAACTGTTATGGTAGGCCGGATTTGGCCCACGGGCCTTGAGTTTGACACATGCGATCTAGTGGTACTAAAAGTAACAAAAGAAGAAAAAAAACAGCCAAATATGTCAGCAGTTTAGCTAACAGACTTTGGAATGGGTACATTTTGTCCTTGTCAAACCTGTTGAAGAGAACCAAACTAAATACTCTGAAACTCAAACAACTTACTGTATAACAGTTCATGCACCGCTAGTTGGCAGTGTAGTGCAAATATTGCATAACTTGCTGGCTTGTTGAATTTAATTAGCGGATTAGAATTAGCTTCCCCTAATTTTCATAAGACATTAGTGCTTTTGAAATTGCGGACCTAAATAAATTAATAAGTGCTTTAGAAATAGCGGAACTAATTTTTGGATTAGCGTTGCCCACCACTGCTGGTCTGTTTGCAGAACGAAACTGTCCATTTCCTGAACGTAGCGTGCAAATCGCTCACACGCCCACACACCTGCTAAACACTCCTTTTCGATTTGAGAGTATCTTCTCTCTGCATCAGACAGCGTGCGGGAGCAGAATGCCACGGGCTTTAATCCATCCTCGTGTTCTTGTAGTAGAGCTGCTCCTAAGCCGTAGCTGCTTGCATCTGCGCTGATAACAGTTTTTCTACTTGCATCATAATATGCAAGAGCTAGGGCTGACACCAACATGGCTTTAACAGCTTTAAACGCCTGTTCTTGTGTGTCGTCCCATACCCACTTGTTCTCTCGTCGTAGCAGACTGGTGATCGGGTGTAGCTTGGTGGAGAGGTCTGGCAGGAATCTCCCCACATAGTTAATCAGGCCCAGGACCTGACGGAGCTCCTCCACATTTGTGGGACTCTGCATCTTTGTGATGGCTTCCACTTTCGTCGGGTCTGGTTTTATTCCTTCACCGCTGATGATGTGACCAAAGTAACGAGTTTCTGCTTTGCTGAAATGACACTTTGCTTTGTTCAGCTTCAAGCCGCTGTTTTTGATGGTTTTCAAAACTGCATTCAGGTGGTTGTCATGTTCCTCTTTAGTCTGTCCATAAACAAGAATGTCATCCATGACTACGACAACGCCTTCATGGTCACTTAGCAGTGTGGACAACTGTCTTTGAAAGATTTCTGGAGCTGACGTGATTCCAAATGGTAACCGCTTATTACAGAATCTACCACTGGGGGTTATAAATGTTGTCAGTTTTCTGCTCTCTGCATCCAGAGGGATCTGCCAGAAACCACATGACGCGTCTAAGGTTGAAAACACCTTCGCTCCTGCCAGCTTTGGGGCAATGTCCTCCAAAGTTGGTAAAATGTAACGCTCTCTTTTCACTGCTTTGTTTAAGCGTTTTAGATCCACACAAATTCTTACTTGGCCGCTGTTTTTCTTTTCAACAGGAACCATTGGGACTCAGCAATCAGTAGGGTCAGTAACCTCTTCTATGACGCCCAAATCTAGCATTCTTTTCAGTTCTACCTCAACCTTAGAAAGGAGAGGAAATGGGACACGTCGTGGCGTTGTCAGGTTGTAGGGCTCTGCATCTGCTCTCAGTTTTATTTTTACCGGGTCGCACTTTAGCAGGCCTATTTCTCCAAAAACATCCACTAAGAGGTCTGTGTATTAATATTCTTAATTCTCCTGACTAAACCCATCTTCCTAACTACACTACCTCCCAACAGGTTATGAGCATATAGGGTCCCTTTATGACTGTGACCCAGAATCTGTATCTCTGTCCTTAAAACTGACTTGTGGCCATAAACCTGCCTACACAGTGGACTTCACCTCTATGGCTGGTGACCAGTGGCATTTTAGCTTCTGTGACTAATCTTGGGCTATTTAGCAGTCTATTAAATGTAGTCAGCGACATTGTAGGAGGTGATGAAGAGACGACACAGAAGACGGGATGCAGAACTACACTTTAATCAACTCCTACAGTTCTGGCGGTAAGCCCCCAAAACCCACCTTATATATCAACCCTTTCACAATACAACATCCGGTCCTCTGGACCTTTCACAATAAAACATCCGGTAAAACATTCGATCCACTGGGTGTGAGTAGAGTCCCCTAGTGGTCCACCAAACACGCCCCTCCAGAACACCCAGTAAAGTCCATCACTAGTCCAGCACTTTAGGTTTGATCAAACGACCAGAACGGCTGAACCTGGGCCCTGCGTAATCAGTCTGATGAAGCGGGGGGCAACGAGGAGGGCCTGCAGAAGATTCGGGCTCCAATGGACGTTGAAAGTCTCTAGAAGGAGGGCCGCAGTCCGTTAGCAATGTGGATGGAGGTCTGCCCCTGGGCCTGAGCCGTAATAACCTGATCGTCTGACATAACATGAGCTGGTTTAAGCCTATCGATACAGACAGTCTCAGTACGACCCCCTAAATCTAAAAGGAAGTGTTTTGGACCTGGTTGAAGAACCCGAAATGGGCCATCATACAAAGGCTGTAGTGGTGTCCTGTGTGCATTGTGTTTGACAAAAACTAATTTAGAGGACTCCAGACTCTTAGGGACAAATGACTGCGGTAAACAATGGTGTAACGGGCCAGGGACACGGAAAGAGCCCTCCTGAGAGGAAAAATGGAGCAACGGTGGGGCGAACTGTGGTGAGGGTACCTCAGGTAAAAACTCACCGGGGACGCGCACCTCCCTGGTGAGGTGTTCCGGGCATGTCCCACCGGGAGGAGACCCAGAGGAAGACCCAGGACGGGCTGGAGAAACTATGTTTCTCGGCTGGCCTGGGAACGCCTTGGGATTCCCCCGGAGGAGCTGCTCCAAGTGGCTGGGGAGAGGGAAGTCTGGGCCTCCCTACTTAGGCTGCTACCCCCGCGACCCGACCCCGGATAAGCGGAAGAAGATGGATGGATGGATGGATGGGACGCGCACAGGCCGACCGAAAACCAGTTCAGCCAGGGAAGAGCTCAGGTCCTCTTTGGTTGCGGTACGTAAACCCAACAAAACCCAGGTAAGACGGTCAATCCAGTTGTCACCGGTCAATGCAACCGAAGTGCAGCTTTCAATGACCTGTGAAACCGTTCACACAAACCATTAGCTTGGGGGTTGTAAGCGGTGGTCCTGTGAACGTTAGTCCCCAGACCCTTGGCCATGGTAGACCAAAGCTCAGAAACAAACTGCGGGCCCCTGTCCGATGTAATGTCTGAAGGGGGGCCAAAACGCGCAACCCAGGTAGACAAAAATGCCCGGGCCACCACTGCAGATGTTGTGGATGTCAGAGGAACCACCTCAGGCCACCTGGTGGTCCGGTCTATCATAGTCAGCAGATGAGTAAAACCTTGTGATGGAGGCAGAGGGCCCACCAGGTCTACGTGCACATGGTCAAACCGCCGACCTGGGATGGAGAAGGTTCCAAAGGTGCTTTGGTGTGCCTGTTAACCTTAGCACGCTGGCATGGGACACACGCTGCTGCCCACTCCTTAACTGCTTTACGCAGACCGGGCCAAACAAACTTTGAACTGACCAGTTTCACAGAGGCTCTAACACCTGGATGAGAAAGGGAATGTAAAGAATCAAAAACGCGGCGTCGCCATGAAACTGGAACCAGAGGGCGGGGCCTGCCAGTAGAAACGTCACAGAGCAGGAGAGGACCTCCGTCATTCACCTGCCGTTCCTCCAACTCGAGGCCTGTGGGCCCGGACTGGAGCTCGAGTATTTCTGCGTCGCTACGTTGGTCTGCAGCCATAGCAGAAAAATCGATGCCAACGTACACGGGAGAGATCAGCACCCGGGAGAGACAGTCGGCCACCACGTTGGATTTGACAGCCACATGCTGAATGTCTGTAGTAAATTCAGACACCGCTGAGAGGTGGTGTTGCTGGCGAGCAGACAAGGGGTTAGAAATTTTCGACATAGCAAACACCAAGGGTTTGTGGTCAACATATGCAGTGAACTGGCGGCCCTCCAGGAAAAACCTGAAATGGCGTGTAGCCAGGTAAAGCTCCAGCAACTCCCTGTCAAAAACGCTGTATTTAAGCTCATTGTCCCGTAGCGTACGGCTGAAAAATGCAAGCGGCTGCCAAACCCCGGAAACCTGCTGTTCTAACACAGCCCCCACCGCAACATCAGATGTGTCTGTTGTCAAAGCTATTTGTGCCGCTCGGGATGGATGGGCCAAAAGGGCAGCAGTGGCCAATGCAGCTTTAGCATCACCAAATGCCTGTAGGCGTTCTGGTGTCCAGTCAACACTGTCGTTGGGCTTTTTCTTTTTTAGCGCTCTATAAAGCGGTCGCAGCAGTTGTGTTACCCTGGGGATGAAACAGTTATAGAAATTAACCATTCCCAAAAATTCTTGTAACGCTTTAACAGACTGGGGCTGTGGAAGATTGGACACCGCCTGCACTTTGTTTGGTAACGGGACAGCACCACTGGCCGAAATGCGGTGGCCCAAAAAGTCAATGATTGGCAACCCAAACTGGCATTTCGCTGTATTTACAATCAGGCCATGATTGCTGAAATCAGGCTAGGTGCTGAAAAACCTCACTGAGGTGGGACATGTGCTGTTCAGCCGAGCTGCAAGCCACCAGGATGTCGTCCAAGTACACAAATACGAAGGACAATCCCCTTAGGACTGAATCCATCAACCGCTGGAATGTTTGTGCTGCACCTTTAAGACCAAAAGGCATGCGCAAAAACTCAAACAGGCCAAAAGGAGTGATAACGGCGGTCTTAGGGACATCCTCCACATGCATAGGAACCTGGTGGTACCCCCGTACTAAATCTACTTTAGAAAAAATGGAGGTCCCAGCCAGGTGCACTGAAAAATCCTGGATGTGGGGGATGGGATAACGATCGTTCTCTGTGATGTTATTAAGGCGGCGGAAATCCCCACATGGTCGCCATTTGCCGTCTGCCTTGGGCACCATGTGCAGGGGAGAGGCCCACGGACTGTTTGAACGTTGCACGATGCCTAAACGCTCCATGTTAGCAAACTCTTCCTGCGCGATTGCTAGCTTAGTAGCATTGAGGCGGCGTGTCCCGTAGCGTACGGCTGAAAAATGCAAGCGGCTGCCAAACCCCGGAAACCTGCTGTTCTAACACAGCCCCCACCGCAACATCAGATGCGTCTGTTGTCAAAGCTATTTGTGCCGCTCGGGATGGATGGGCCAAAAGGGCAGCAGTGGCCAATGCAGCTTTAGCATCACCAAATGCCTGTAGGCGTTCTGGTGTCCAGTCAACACTGTCGTTGGGCTTTTTCTTTTTTAGCGCTCTATAGAGCGGTCGCAGCAGTTGTGTTGCCCTGGGGATGAAACAGTTATAGAAATTAACCATTCCCAAAAATTCTTGTAACGCTTTAACAGACTGGGGCTGTGGAAGATTGGACACCACCTGCACTTTGTTTGGTAACGGGACAGCACCACTGGCCGAAATGCGGTGGCCCAAAAAGTCAATGATTGGCAACCCAAACTGGCATTTCGCTGTATTTACAATCAGGCCATGTGTTGCTAGGCGCTGAAAAACCTCACGGAGGTGGGACATGTGCTGTTCAGCCGAGCTGCTAGCCACCAGGATGTCGTCCAAGTACACAAATACGAAGGACAATCCCCTTAGGACTGAATCCATCAACCGCTGGAACGTTTGTGCTGCACCTTTAAGACCAAAAGGCATGCGCAAAAACTCAAACAGGCCAAAAGGAGTGATAACGGCGGTCTTAGGGACATCCTCCACATGCACAGGAACCTGGTGGTACCCCCGTACTAAATCTACTTTAGAAAAAATGGAGGTCCCAGCCAGGTGCACTGAAAAATCCTGGATGTGGGGGATGGGATAACGATCGTTCTCTGTGATGTTATTAAGGCGGCGGAAATCCCCACATGGTCGCCATTTGCCGTCTGCCTTGGGCACCATGTGCAGGGGGGAGGCCCACGGACTGTTTGAACGTTGCACGATGCCTAAACGCTCCATGTTAGCAAACTCTTCCTGCGCGATTGCTAGCTTAGTAGCATCGAGGCGGCGTGCACGTGCGAAGACCGGGGGGCCCGTTGTGGGGATATAATGTTCGATCCCATGTTTTGTGTTTGTGTTGGCAAAATTAGGAACAGTCAGCGAGGGGAACTCAGACAATAAATGCTGAAACACGTTACCCGAAGCTAAAAAGTTAGCATGCATTAAAGGCCCAGCTCCTCGCGTCGCACAAGGCAGTGACGAAAAAGACACAGCGTCGATCAAACGTCTGTTAGCAACATCAACAAGGAGCCCGTGAGCACAAAGAAAATCAGCCTCTAAAATAAGAACTGAGCTAGCAGCTACAAAGTTCCACTTGAAGTCCCGTTCATGGAAACAAACAGTCACCAACCTTTCACCAAACGTCTTGATGGGAGAGCCATTAGCCGCGGTTAGCATCGGCCCGCAGCCTTCTGCTAACCTGTCGGAGCCAGTCGGGGGAACGAGGCTCTTCTGTGAACCAGAGTCCACCAGGAACCGCCTCCCCGACCTCGAGTCTTCGATGAAAAGCAGCCTTTCCTTGTCGCCAACGGCCGCGGCTGCTAGCGGGCGCTGGCGTTGTCGTTTTCCCTGTGGCTTGAAGCTGCACGGCGGGATGCACCGTCGTGCTTTGGCGCCAACGCGCTGGTGGTCGGAACAAAGGGCGGCTCCTGTCTGTTGTCCGCTTTTAAAAAAAAAATCTATTGAAGTTCAGCCATGTTGGTCTGCACTCTCCACTTTAAGAGCAAAGGTTGCAGGCTCATTGCCCGCCGAGTGGACAGCGGATCCAGCGAGGCAACCACATAGCAGTATTTAGTGTCGTCTGCAGAAATCCCGCGAAGAGCAAACTGTGATTCGATGTGGGCGAACCACGACGGAGGGTCGTGCAGCCAGAAGTCCGGGATTTTAACGGCCACCGAAAAAGCGAGCGGGGCCGCCTGTGGAACAGCAGACATCTGAGGAGAGCTGGCTGGAGCGTCAGATGTCGACATGTTCAATTCACGAGGTCACCAGTGTAGGAGGTGATGAAGAGACACAGAAGACGGGATGCAGAACTACACTTTAATCAACTCCTACAGTTCTGGCGGTAAGCCCCCAAAACCCACCTTATATATCAACCCTTTCACAATACAACATCCGGTCCTTTGGACCTTTCACAATAAAACATCCGGTAAAGCATTCGATCCACTGGGTGTGAGTAGAGTCCCCTAGTGGTCCACCACAACATCACTGTTATGTCTGCACCTGTGTCGATTTTAAATCTGACCGTACAGCCATTTATAGGTAATTCTACAAGCCACTCACTTTCTGAATCTGGCTGTTCAATTATAGCTGGCTTAACATTAGTTACTGCTCCAAGAAAAATCATGTTGTCACTCTCTACTGAATTGTTAGAAACTACTGTCACCTCTTTCAGCATTTTTGATTTGCAGACTATTTCAAAATGTCCCAATTTATTGCATTTATGGCACCTCTTGTTCTTTGCTGGGCATGGCTGCGTTTTTCCATGTTGTCTATTACAGCGTGAACATGTGAAGGGGTCTTTGGGCTCACTGGGCTCCGGTTTTCGCCTCCATCTTGCGTCGTTGTCGCTCTTTGATGTTTTAAAATGGCGTCCCCCTTGACTCATAGCGTCGACCATGTGCTCGACACGCAAGCTAGCACTCTGCTGCTTTATTTGTTCACTTTGCCTTGCTATCTGAATAGCTCGTTCCAGCGTGAGGTTTGCCTCCAACTGCAATTTTTCAGAAATACTGTGGTCCAGTATTCCAATCACAATTCTGTCTTGAATGTGTTCGTCTTTTGTGCCTCCAAACTCACAGTTTTGTGCTAGTTCATATAAGCTTCTGACGAATGCTTCAACAGGCTCTCCAGCTTTCTGCACTCTTTTATGAAAGCAAGCTCTGTCGTGAATTAACATTTCTTCTTGGCACAAAATGGTCGCTGAATTTCGCCATTACCGTCGTGTAATCTAGCTTAGGATACGTCTCCACGTTTTCTTCATCAGCCGCCACATTTACTCTCTCGTACACAAACGAGTCGTAAATAGCCTCTGCCTCTCTTCCCAGGGCATAAAGAAGCGTGTTAACTTGTACCTCTCCGCTCTCTCCGTCCAACTTTGACGCTATTCTGTAGCGATCAAAGCGACGCCGCCACATCGGCCATTCTGCCAGGCGCGAGAAGTCGAAAGATTCCGGTGGTCCGAACTTTGCCATTTAACTCAGTAACTCACTCAGTAAGGCGTCCTGTCGGCCACTTCTGACACCATGTCATGAACGGCTTGTTACAGGCCCAGCCTTTACCTAGAGAGGGCGGTAGAGAGCTACGAGAGGGGCGGGTAGAAGAAGAAGTGTGTGTGTTAGCTTGAGAGCTTGTAGCTGTGCAGTTCGTACGTTGTGGTTGTCCTTGCCATCAAGAGGAATAAAGTTCAGCTAGCTTTCATCTGCCTCCTCCTTGTTTTTCCGCCAGCAGAGCAGAATCTATATGGGTTTGTTACCAGCCAAACGAGCTGAAATATAACAAAAAGGTAACACTGGGGGCTCGGTCCGAGATCGCTCTGCTAAAAAAAACATGGGGAACGGCAAGAAATGGATGAAAGAAGCCAAAATAATTTTCGGGGATTTCCCAAGATGGCTGTGACTGGGGCCAACACTGCTACTGGAGTGTTAATGCACTCGGTGGGAAGGAGCCGAAGAGTAAGTTTAAACCCTTTTCTGTTGGACGTAGAAGAGACCCGACAGGACAGCGCGGGATTGTGTGATAAAATGGAGTGGCGCGGTGATGATCGGCGGGTGACGAGTATGGAATTAACTCCAGCCGCGAGCGAAGCTGCTGAATACGCTCAGCCATGGCTGCTCACCCCACCGCCATCAGGACACTTCAATCCTTTTACAACGCCGGACCAGCGAACGTCAAACTGTGGTGAGACTTTAGCCCATTTCTATCCAAGTCATGGTGGTGCTCGAAACGCAGCACCCACGTCTCGTGTGACGACATGTTATATGGATAATAAGACTGACAGCCGAGGTGTAGCTGCTGTTGATGGATTTCCTGTTTCCCTGCTAACTGTACCGAACTGTGAACGCTGTGTAGCTTCATCGCTGACCCACACAGTACCACGTGTTCATCAGTTGGAGGGGTTTGGCCACACACCACAAACTTGCCCACCAGCACAGCAGGATTTCTCTCACATGAGCGGAGGCTCTGTATATCATGTTGCAGCACTATTGGGCAGAGTGGAGAACGAGCACAGATTTTGTATTTCACCCCTGCTGCAAAATACAGCCTGCAATCAGCACTTCGGTTCCTGTAATCTGGTGCATGGATTGAACAACATAAACAGCAGTGAGTGTCAAACATGTGATGAGAAAATTCCAATACTGCAGCCAGGCCATTTTGATGGAGCAGGCTCATGGAAAGACTTCCTTTATCAGTTTGAATGCTGTGCTTGACTTCCTTTATCAGTTTGAATGCTGTGCTAAAGCCCGAGATACACTCATGCGTCCTCAGGTACGCCACCATACACGCGCATTTTGTGCGCATGTGTTTTGCTGATATGCTTCAGCATATGTCAGAAACTCAGCTCCTTGTTGTAATATGAGCTGCTGCACACGGAGGGGACTCAACTGAGCTCGCTGATTGGTTACTTGCCACGCCTACTGAAATGATTGACAGCCAGCTCATGTAGCGCCTTGAAGACCACGGCGGTGTTTCTACTATATATGTTGTAAAAAGTTCTCTCAGAAATAAAAATAATAACAGGGAGTGCTTTTCCTGCAGCACACAGCCCACCAGGGATATTTAAAACATCGCCGCACCCAGGTAGGACCTGAATTCATTCATTTCAATCATCGAGTGAACGGAGGAAGAAGCGGTTACTTGACTTTAGGCAAAAAAACAAAAGAAAAGGCCCGATCAGCGATAAAGAAGGGGAATTTATTTAATTTGTGTAACATACAAAACAGTCCGGCGCCGGGGAAGTTTATGTTCAGACACCGCGCATCGCGTATGCGTAGTAAAAAAATACTTTTGCGCGTACGTGCCCTGAGGGGCTACGCGGGGCTACGCTTTTGCCACAGCGTACGTACGCTGCGTATAGGCGTATCGTGAGGACGCATGAGTGTATCTCGGGCTTTAGGCTAATCACTGGACTGAAAAGACTAAAGCTGTTCAATTAAAGTTTTGCCTCACTGGTCCAGCTGGAGCCATCGTGCATAAGAATCCCAGATCAGCTGATTGGAGCTACCAGCGGATTGTTGAGGAGGTCGAAGCTGCCTATGGGCCTTGTTCAGAACATGCTGCAACTATTGGCATCGAACTGAGGCAAAGAGTCAGAAAACCTGAAGAAGCTCTACATGTACTAAGAGATGACATCTATGAAAAGGTCTCTGTTGTTTGCTCTACATGTACTAAGAGATGACATCTATGAAAAGGTCTCTGTTGTTTATGCCAACTGTAGAGAGAGGGAGCAAGATCACATTAGTGTGGAGATTTTCACTAATGCTCTAGCAGACCCTGATCTGATCCAAAAACTGTTGGAGGAACAACCACGCACCCTCGCATTGGCTTATGGGATCACCCAAAGATATGAAGCTACGAGGATGGCTACCCGTGCAGTCACACAATTGATGCGGCCCACCACACGCAACTTGACATCTCAGGGGGCCAAGCTAGCAATGGTGCATGAGGACCGCGACCTGTTCCAGTGGGAGCCACCCGGAAGACATCGACAGCAATCCATCCCCAGTAAGAACAAACATTTAAGCAACGTTATATGTCATAACTGCTCGGGTGTGGGTCATCTACGGCGAAGCTGCCCTTCACCACAACAACCAAAAATCAAGCAAACCCATCCCAAAAAGCCATCTGCATCGGACACCGTGATTATCTGCACTAAAAATGGGAAGGAGGAAATGTGCATTCAAATTTTGATCCATGGGATAAAAATATGCGCCCTCTTAGACTCTGGTGCCCGGAGAAATGTGCTGTCCCTGCGTGACTTTAACTCCTTTGTTTTGGAGTGTAGACCCGCCATCCAGCCATCATCTGCACAGACATTGCAGAGAATCGGGCCCGAGGGGCTGCCCGTGCTGGGAGAGGTCGTCCTCCCAGTCCATATTGGAAACAAGAGGGTGGATATAAACTTCATCATTGCTGACACAGCTGAGAGCACAGAGGTCATCCTGGGTCAACCCTTCCTGCAGAGTCAAGTGCCTGCTTGGACTATGAGCGTAAGGAAATAACTCTGTTTGGAGAGAAAGTTTCCCAGTTGGGTTTTGACCTCCAGGCGGGGGTCCACGTCGTGAGGGTGGCCCGTACCACAGTCCTGGAACCGGGGCGCGAGTATGTGGTGCCTGGCCTCTCCCAACCCTGCCATATGGCCAGTGGGGTTCTCATGTTAAGCCCCACCAAAGCCTTCATCGAAAAGCACAATGTTCTTGTGGCCCATGTTGTTGTCCAGCAGCAGCAGTCAGCCAGCCTACCCATCAGGATCTTCAACCCTAGCACCATCCCTATTAAGGTAAAGAAGGGAGTGGTGGCTGGAGTGCTTCAGCCAGTTCAGGTTGTTGCGGGAAAGGAGCTCCAGGCAGCTGGGGCCGACAGAGCCAATAACATGAATGAACTTGTTAACCCTGTCTCCTTTTCTATACCAAACCACCTCTAGGAACTGTATGCTGACAGCTGTGGTGGATTGTCGGAGGAGGACCGCTGTCGACTGGGCCAGTTATTGCAGCAATATGGTGATGTGTTCTCCACTGGGCCAAATGATTTGGGTCGGACCAGCATCGTGAAACATGACATCCTGACCACTGTAGGACCTCCGGTGAAACAGCATCCCAGGAAAATGGCTCGGCAGAAACAAGAAGCAGCTGACCAGTAGGTGCTGCAGAGCTTTGAGGCTGGCCTCGCCCAACCCAGTAATAGCAGCTGGGCAGCACCAATTGTGATGGTGAGAAAGAAGGATCAAAGCTCTAGGCTCTGTGTGGATTACAGAGCCCTGAATGAACAAACAATTAAGGATGCATATCCACTGCCCCAAATTCAAGACACCCTCTCCACTGCTAAGTTCTTTAGCACACTCGACCTAACATCTGGATACTGGCAAGTGGAGATGACACCTCGGGCAAGAAGAGCCGCTGCATTCTGCACACGTAAGGGACTTTTCGAATGGAACGTGATGCCTTTTGGACTGTGCAATGCTCCAGCCACCTTCCAAAGGCTCATGGACCGTGTCCTGGCCGGGCTGCAATGGGAAACCTGTTTGGTTTATCTCGACGACATTATAGTTCTGGGATGAGACACTGGTCAGATGTTGGAGCGACTGGGGCATGTGTTCGCCAGGTTGCGTACAGCTAACCTCAAGCTCAAACCTTCCAAATGCTGCCTGTTTCGAGAGCAAGTAATTTTCCTAGGCCACAAGGTTTCGGCTGAGGGGGTTGCCACAGACCCGCAGAAGATTCAGCGGGTACAGGAGTGGCCCACGCCTCAAAACGTGGGGGAGGTGCGGTAGTTTGTAGGGCTGGCTTCATATTATCGCCGTTACGTGGAAAATTTTGCCACCATTGCCAAGCCACTCCACGAGCTCACCAAAAAGTATGCACATTTTAACTGGACAACTCAATGCCAGGAGGCTTTTGAAGAATTAAAAAGGCACCTGACATCAGCGCCCATCCTTGGCTATCCTCTGGATAGTGGTGAGTTGCTCCTCTATACTGATGCCAGTGACTGTGGTATCGGCGCTGTTCTCTCTCAGATACAGGAGGGGGAGGAGAGAGTCTTGGCATATGGCAGCAGACGTCTGTCGGCTACCGAAAGGAACTACTGCACCAAAAGACGGGAACTTTTGGCTATGGTGGAGTTCACCTCACACTTCAGACAGTACTTGTTGGGGTGTCACTTTACCATTCGAACTGATCACAGTAGCCTACGGTGGCTCACCAGACTGAAAGAGCCTGAGGGTCAACTCGCTCGCTGGTTAGAGAAACTGGCAGAGTACGATTTCCAAGTGTTTACCGCCCAGGAATTAAACACCTGAATGCAGATGCTCTTTCCAGGAAGCCCTGCGGTGAGAACTGTGCATGTAACATACCAGATCTAGAGCTGATCAGGAAGCAGTTTCAACACCAGGCTGTGCAGTGTGACCTAATGCATAGCTCATCAGTCCAAACTGACTTTTCAACTTCCCCAGGGCGACCTCTAGTGGGGGTAGGGGGCAACTGCATAAATGCCGACACAGAGAACTCCACCCATCCCAATATCCACCTGGTGGGTGAAGCACCGCAGCCTGGCCTGTTCCGTGGTTGGACGGACGAGCAGCTTGCTACTGCCCAAAAGAATGACCCTGACATCGGGCCAGTTTGGGAATGGATGGATAAAGGGGAAAATCGTCCTGCCTGGGCCAGCATAGCAGCATGTAGCCCGGCCACCAAAGCTCTATGGTCACAGTGGAAGAGACTCTACAGGAAAGATGGAATCCTGTTGAGGAAGTTTTATTGCAGTGAGGGCAAAGTTTTCTACCCACAAATAGTATTACCACACTCTTACCACAGCTCTGTAATGGAACAATAATAATAATAATAATGAATTCCATTCACAGTATAATGCACTTTTCATTAATAAAAATCTCAAAGTGCTCAACTGCACGATGGGCCCGTGGGTGGACATTTCGGGGCAGAGAGGACTCTGTCACGCCTAAAAAGCAGATATTACTGGTATGAGAGATGATGTTACTCTGTGGTGCCGCACCTGCATCAGCAGTTCAGCCAAGGCCCGGCCAAGGAAAACGCCCAAGCAGCCATGGGAACTGTGCGGGTTGGTGCCCCCATGGAAAGGGTGGCAGTTGACCTGATGGGACCTGAAACTGAGAGACATAACCGCTATATATTGGTGGTGCAGGACTATTTCAGTAAGTGGGTGGAAGCTTATCCCCTATCTGACGAGCAAGCTCCCACTGTGGCAGAGAAAATTGTGTCTGAATGGGTCTGCAGATACAGAGCCCCACACTCACCGGATGACCGTCAGAGATTCTTTCAATTAGAATCCTTGCATTCTGCGAGAAGATTCTGTAGGAACAGATCTTCGGATGATGTCAGGCAGTTTAGCTTCTGGTTGATCATCAGATGTGTCACAACTGTGACTCTGTTGGAATTACTACTTAAATGGCACTTACCAATTATAACTAGCTTTTAGCTACTTTGAGCTTGCCTTTTGCAACATTTACTTAGGATTTAGCTACTTTTTGTTTATTGCGTGCCCATTTGCTACTTTTAGCTTGCCTTCAAGTACTTTTAGGTTGCCTGTGGCTTCTTTCTTTCATCTACATTAGCACTGAGTTAATTTAGTTGCTTTTATCTTTGGCTAGCTTTCTGCTTCAAGCTTCAGCAGTCGTTCAGCATCACACTGGTTTAGCAGAAAAAGAACACTACTGTATTCCTCATCCTCTGAGGAAACGAAGCCGCCCCACTTTGATTTGTTTCGAGTGTCAGGAGGATGTTCAGAGAAGGTCTGCAGAGTCCAGACTCTGGGTTTCATCAGGGCAGAAAAATGTCAGGCTCAGCGACCAGAGGCCTGTAATTACAGAGAAACTCTGCTGAGCTCGGCAGGGTCCAAGACTAGAGTCAGAGCGAGAACTGAAAAGAGAAAAGATGTGATTTTTAAGCAGCAGAAAGACAGTTTCTGTCCTCTCAGGTGATTTAAAAACTGAGTTAGAGGAACCCAGAGGCCAGACTAAAAAGAGGAGTGGACCACGTTTAAACCTTCAAATATTTAAGATCCGTTTCTTTTTTCTTCAGTTTAACACGACTGCGTTAAATATTTTAGCTGGTTTGTGAAGTTTAAAGCAGCTGTATCACTGACCTCTTGTGGAGTCTGAGCGTAACATTCACAGAAACCTCCCCGAAAATAAATAAATCCTCTTCAGTATAGAGATTGGAAAATAAACATGCAATCTCTTCAAACTTCAATTTTTATTATTTGTACATTCACCACTGATAGGCGACTCAAAGAAATTAAAAACAAGAAGAAATCTTTGTACTAAAATGATAAAATAACAATAAAAAACAATATTAAAACCATTGGTGATAAAAGTCATACTGTGAGCTCTCCTCTCAGGCCTGAAAAGACTCTGTGGGGTTAGAAGCGAGGGAGGGGAGGGGGGGAGATTTAACAAGGATATAATTTTTATTTTTGTCGGGTATGACAGATTTTCTCCAAAAGAGAATGATCTCAACTCTTCCCGGAGAAAGAGGAACACTGCATTGCCTTCGTAGTTTTTACACACTAAGTGAAAAATCCCCCAGAGCTGCCTTATTTAAAGACTTAAATTTGAATATTCTTATAGATCTGTACAAAATACCAAACAATTGCAATATTTTCTGATTTCTGCAAACCTCTGCAAGGGTAACTTTGCACTACATGCAGCAACGAAAGAACTCAGAGCGTTTCAGTCCAAAAGACTCGTCCACTGATTGAAAACTAGGATCCGCAGAGCTGCGTTCAGAAAAGGTGGATTCAGGAGTGAATAAAGCCTGCTCAGTGTGCCGTGCTGCTGCGCGCTCAGGACAAAAACTGAAGAGATGGGCGAAAGATTAAAGGAAACAGACCGAGACGTACAGCGCTCTGAAAAAACACTGCAGGAGTCACTCCTCCACCTCCTTGGACAGGATGTGCAGATGTGCTAAAAGCAGTGACTTTTGGAGGGATGGAAGCGACATCAATTGGTCCTCTGTCGGCTCTTTGCTGCAACAAAGTACATGTAGTGAAGGCAAATGGAAAAGGGCGGTCTCAGCGACAGTCTGTGAGCCTTCAGCGCCTCCTCTCTCTTGGATCGCTTCGGCTGCGTGAGCGGCGAGCTGAACTGCCTCCTGGTCTACGGTGAGCATCCCTGCGTTTGTCATTCTCTCTCTCCCTGTCCCGGTCTCTGTCTCTACCTCTGTCCCTCTCTCGGTCCTTCTCTTTCTCACCCTCACTTCGGTCTCCCGTCGTGGCTCCTGCAGCTTTCATCTTCTCCTTAAGCTCCTCTTCACATCTTTTGGCCTCCTCTTCTTCTTCTTGTTCTTTCCTTATTTTCTCACGTTGTTTCCTCCTTTCTGCTCGGCCAGCTTCCTTCTGAAGGAACTGAAAAGAAGAGAGGAGGCGGCTTGAATAAAACCTTCACGTGAGAACTTCAAACAGCATGAAGAGGTTTGGGTCTCACCTGTTCCTCTGTGAGGGGAAGCCAGTAAATGCAAGGAGTTGCTTTAGTTTTGCAGAACAAGTCATCAAGCAGCTTGGCTGGGGGCTCTTCGGCTGTTTACCCAGAAACAAACAAACAAACAGGATATTTATCAAAGGAGTATCAGTAAATTTACTCTATATTTTCTCCTCCCAGGTTCCTGACCTTTCTTTTCAGTCTTCTTCTCCTTGCTCTTCCCTCTCTCCTTACGCCGTCTCTCTCTGGAGCGCGACCTCCGAGGGCCTCCGTCCTTCTCCTCCCCAGGTTTCCTGAACTCTCTGACCTTGTCCCGATCCCACTCCCGCTCCTCTCGGGCCCGCTCTCTGCGCTCCATCTCTCGCTCGCGCTCGCTCCACAGGTATCTCTCGGGCATCAGAGGGGGCAGCCCTAATGTTCGCACGTGCCCAGAGGCGGGGCCCATTTCTTCTCCTGCGGGTTTGTTCGCTATGATCAAGCCTTTGTGGAAATCCAACTGCAAAACAGAGACACCGGTTATCCAACCGACGGCCAAGGAATGCATGAACAAATAAACAAGAGTAACGGAAACGGTCATCGACAAACTATTATACAGCAATGACCTGGAGAAGCAAAGACCTTGTTTCAACTTTAACCTTGATTTGTGACCTTGACCCTGGAGCTGCAGGAATGAACAGTGTACTTGACACTCTGTGTAGTGATGAAGCACATGTGTACAAAGTTTCAATAAATTATCTTGAGCAGATCAGAAGTTATGGATGAGACAAGAAAAAAATTAGAGACTAAACCACAACACCTCCACCTTCTTCCTGGAGGCGCTACTGTATAAATGATTCTGGGTACAACTTCCTGTCAGACACAGGAAGTAGCAGTAAGCATGGTAGCGGCACACGGACCGAGGTTTATTTGAAAGTAATTTACATTCAGTTTAGCAGATTAAACTCTCTTTTCTAAGTTTGTTTAACAACCATAAAGTTTGCTAAAATAGCCGTGTTGAGTTCAGGTACCTGTTGTGTTCACAGCTGCACAAACAACCAGACCAAACTAAATTAGTGGCTACTACAACAGAGTTTTGAACATGGACCCAAAACAAAGAGTGTTCCAGTGAAAAGAGGTATAGTTTCCATCTTCTACCTACCGATGAAGAATTAAGAACAATGTGGCTGGAAAAGGTGAACTTGAAGACACCACCCACAACTCTGTGTGTGTGCTCATTTCACTTTGATGAAAAACGGCCGACGGAGGAAAACCTGCATCCTACTTTGTAAACCACCAGAGAAGAGACACCGGATCCTCAAAAGGATTGAAAACAGTGACGAGAACATCAGGTATGATTTCAAGTGTAAGAAGGACACAGAATTCTAGTATTTGTTTGTCTTCTGTATTAAGATTTTCTCTGTAATTAACCCAAGATCAGGGATGGAGGACTTTAAGGATTTGGCTGGGCTGTGTCTTTTAAGGCCAATAAGATTGTGTCCCACCTCTTAACAAAACACCACAGACCTTATTACTGTGTAGATACTAATACACCTCAGAGCTTTTCAGCTTGTTCACTGATTCATCGTCGGAGAGCCAAGTCAACGAAGTACCATATTTTTCGGCCTAAAGTCACGTTTTTTTGTTGTTGCATAATTTACATGTTTTGCGACTTACAGGCCAAAGTGATGTATTTATGGATTTTTCCCCATATTTATAAACCTATTTTTGGCTGAGATATGACTGTTTTACTTTGTTTTTGTATTGAACTTTTTTCAATTTACCATGTCCTGGATGACTGAGAATCTTCACCAGATATTAATGACACAATCGGCTTGCCATAGCACCCCACCCTTTTTCTGCTCGCTGCTTGGAACTGTCAAACCAGCTGCACCGCCTCCGCGAAATGCAGCTAATTTGACCATTAAAGTGCATTTATTAAATAAAATTTCAACAGGGCTTATAGCTTTGCTATAATTTTGAACAAACAAATAATTGTTTTTAGGTGATTTTCTTGTTAAAGTGCGACTAAACCCCTGTGGATCGATAACTCCTCCTTCCAAAATCTCCCTGAAAATGGGCGTGTCGAGAGACAAGGAGGGGTGGAGGTAGAGTTGTGCTTTTGTTCACGCCTCCACCTGCAACAACCTAAAACAAATTAATACGGTGGCCGAGGGGTGCAAACGCGCTGCAAAAACAGAACAGCACGCTGCAAAAAGAAAACGGCGTTCCAAAAGTTGAAACACGCATCAAAATGAAAACAACAGCGTTCCAAAAGTTGAAACACGCATCAAAATGAAAACAGCAGCGTTCCAAAAGTTGAAACACGCATCAAAATGAAAACAGCAGCGTTCCAAAAGTTGAAACACGCATCAAAATGAAAACAGCAGCGCTCCAACAGATGAGGCGCACTGCAAAAGATAAGTCGCGCTCCCAAAAGGGGACGACCTGCAAATACAGAACGAGCTGCAAATAGAAAAGCCACAACGGAAGTGCTCCAGACCACTAGGGGCAGTCGAACAAAGAACAAATCATAAAGCATATTATAGTTTTCGGAATGGCAATAGTTATTTGTGTATCTTAACTTATTTATTACTGAAGAATGTTTTACACATCGAAACTATCTTGTTGTATTTGTTTTAATACTATGCGATAGAGGGGTGAAGTATTGATGCTCGGTTGGCTTAGTGGTCTAACACATTGCCTCGAATGTGGGAGACCTGGGTTCGATTCCCGGTCTCGGAAATTTTTGTGGTATCAAATTTTTTTTTTTAAGCCTTTTGTTTTGGATAAATCGGATGGAATAGATAAATACATCTACATGTTTATTATTTGTTGTTGCTTGGTTTATGTTGTTGGCAAGACTTTTAGCTTGTTTTAGGTTGTTGCTGGAGGAGGCGTGACAACCCCCAACCTCCTCCCCACGCTTGCTGCCTAAAACAAACTAAAACTCTAGCCACCAACATAAACCAAGCAACAACAAAGAATAAACATGTAGATGTATTTATCTATTCCACCCGATTTATCCAAAACAAAAGGCTTAAAAAAAAAAGAAATTAATACCACAAAAATTTCCGAGACCGGGAATTGAACCCAGGTCTCCCACATTCGAGGCAATGTGTTAGACCACTAAGCCAACCGAGCATGAATACGTCACCCCTCTATCGCATAGTATTAAAACAAATACAACA
>JBBPBX010061294.1:9487-21169 GCA_038048925.1 Garcialebias charrua | reverse complement strand
TGTTTTGCTCATTTCCAATTGTAGGTAAATCCAAAGCATTAAGAAATTTAGTTTTTTCAATATTACTTGAAGAGGGAGGTTGTTTATATAGATTTTCATAATACTTTCTAAAAGTTTCTTCTATTGCCTCTTCACTATATTCAAGATTATTAGTATGGTTTCTAATTTTATGTATGGTATTTGCTGTTTGCTGTTTTCTGAGTCGCCTTGCTAATAATCTATTTGCCTTTGCTCCCTGTTCATAATAATCTTGCTTCAGATATCTAAGTTTTTTCTCAACTTCCCCAGTCAAAACAATGTCTATTTCTTGTTTAATATCTTTGATTTCTTTAAGAAGCTGGGCATTGTGGGTTGTCTGATATTTTATCTCCATATGCTTTAATTTTCCTACCAAGTTGTAATAAGAGTTTCTTTTGATTTTGTTCTGTTTTGCAGTCAAAGCTATCAGTTTTCCCCTGATTACTGCTTTAAATGCATCCCATAGAATTATTGGGCTAATACCTTCAGTGTCATTTTCTTCTATATATTGTTTAATTTCTTTTTTAATCTGTTCTTTTACCTCCTTCTTGTTTAGAATGCCCACGTTTAACTTCCATATGGTGTTTTTCCTCCTATTATTTAAATCTAATTCCATCTGGATGGAACAGTGATCTGAGACATCTGCAACTCCAATTTCACATTTGGTCACTTTGTGGAGGTCCCACTTATTCATAAGCACATAATCAATTCTTGAATGAGTATTGTGTGTCATTGAGTAATGTGTATATTCTTTGTTTAAAGGGTGATATTCCCTCCAAACATCCACCATTCCCTGTTCCTTCATAAACATGTTAATTATTTTGGCTAAATTATTTTTTCTTCCGGTGCTTGTTGTATCCATTTGGTGGTTGAGAGCCACATTAATATCTCCTGCACACAGCACGATTCCCTCAGATTCTGATGCTATGGTTGTTAGTATAGTCTTAACATGCTGTTTCTTACTCTCAGGTGGGATATAAAGATTAATCAATGTGACCTTCTCGTTTTCTAATTTTCCTCTTACAATTACATAACGACCCTCATTATCTCTAATTTCTTTAGTACATTCAAAGCTCACTGAATTTTTGACAAGTATTGCTACCCCTCTTTTCCTGCTTTTCTTACATGTACTGTAATATGTATTCCTATAACCAAATTTCTTAAGTTTCTCATGTTCTTCTTGTGATAAATGCGTTTCTTGTAAATATATAATGCTGGCGCTCATTTTTCTCATTTTAATCATTACTTTACCCCTTTTTGCTGGATTATTTAACCCATTCACATTCAAAGACACTAATGTTACGTTATTCATCCTTTAAATCTAAGTTTCAGTCCCTTTTTTGACATCCTGCAACCATAGGAAAAAAAATAAAATAAAAAAATAAATAAAATAAAATAAAAAATAAGAAAACCACTAACAACACCATTAACAAAAAATGCCTTAACATAGAACATAAAGGCTCTGTGAAACGTTTTTGATCCCCACTTCATTTTACTGAGTGGGGTGGGGGGGTATGTCCCTTGTGCAGCAGGGGCCCCTGTGAGATCCAGTCTGACTGTAGTCTATTCACTAGGCAGAACGTCTGCACCGATCAATAAATAACTTTACATAGAAGACAGATCAAAGAGGAAGTCCAACTTATCTGATTTCTTGCTTCTGCAGTATTCTTTGTAGATTCTGCTCCTCTGGATTTATTTTGCTCTCTTTTCCTTCCGCTGCCAAGCGGCTCCTCTCAGCTGCTCCTCCTGCTGCGCCGCGTCTCTGCTCCCCTCTGGCACCTCCACCTGCATCCCTCTCCGTCTCAGCTCCTCCGCCGCTGCATGCGCGCTCTCGTAGGTCCTGCTGCCTCCTTCCCAATGGATGCGGATTTTAGTCAGTGGAGTTTGGAATCGGATCCCGCGTTCTTTCAGAACTTTTTTGATGTTTATATATTCTTTCCTCTTTCGGACCACGTCCGCAGCGTAATCATGGTCAAAGAACAGCTGACTGTCCTGGTACTTCACTTTTTTCTTCCACGCTTCCTTCAGCACCATCTCTTTGGTTGTGTATTGAAGAAAGTTCACCACCACAGACCTTGGGGGTTTATCAGCAGCCGGTTTGGATGATAAAGCTCTGTGCGCACGCTGGATATTGAGCGCAGAGTCAGGTGGGAGTGACAGCGCAGTTTTTAACAGCTGTTCAAAAAACTGCGGTCCTGGGCCCGTCTCTGCACCTTCCTTCACACCAAAAATCCGTATATTATTCCTGCGGCTTCTACCTTCCAAATCATTCACTTTTGCTTGCAGCAGATGTTGTTGTTGAAGTGATTGAATTAATGAATCTTTTGCAGCTTCGTTCCACTTCTCCATTTCTGCAATTCTCTGCTCCGATTCTTCCAGTCTTGCTGCATGGTTCGCTACCACGCCCTTTAATTCTGAGAGCTTTAAATTTATACTTTCTTTAAGGCCTCCCATTTCTTCCTTCATTTCTTTCTTTATGTCGCATTTAAATGCAGCAAAGTTACTTTTGAATTCACTCTTGAAGGATTTAATTTCCTCAAGAATGTCCCGTAGGCAGAGGCCTGTGGCACCTGTCGTTTCTTCCTCCACTTGACGCACCTGCTGGCTTCCCTCGGCCACAGACATCTCACCTCGGCCCAGAGTCTGCTTGGATTTTGTTGTGAATTCTTCAATGTTACTTTGTCTTCTTGTTCTTCTCCCACCTTTCATTACACTCCTGTTATGATTTGCTCTTCATTTAATTATATTGTGGGTTTTTTTTTTTATCGAGTGTTGATCAGGAGCTCTTGTCTTAAGCTGTCATCCTGTTGGCGTCCCAAACCTCAGTGTGTCTATATTATGTCAAACTGTGCCTTAATACTCTCAAACTGTCTTAACATGTGTCTCCTTTCCCGATCATATTTCTGACATTCCATTATAACGTGTATGACAGTTTCCTTCTGCCCACAATGGTCACAGTTCCCACTATTATGCTTTTTTATAGTAAAAAGTGAATCATTAAGTCCTGTATGTCCGAATCTCAGACGTGTAATAATTCTCTCTTCTTTTCTACTCCTTCTTCCAGCTCTCGTTACACCTACAACCCTATGGACCTTAAAGAACCACCGCCCTTTGCTATCCCCCTCCCATCTCTTCTGCCATTCTGCCTTCAGTCTTTCCTTAAAGGAGACCACATATAGGTCTTTAAAATTTTTATGTTATGTCTGTGTGCTATCTTGACAATATTAATTCATTTTAATACACAAAATAATTCTTAGATAATTAATTATACCCTTTTTAATTCTGCCATTTTTAACTTTCGTTTTGAACGACCGGTTTCTTGAAGTCCACGCCCTTCAACGATCTGTTTACGCCCTCTGTAACAGCCAGTATCTGTAATGTGTTGTTGTTTTAAAATTAGCTCTTTTTTTATTACTCATTTGACTTACTGTTAGTGCTAGCTTAAGATAACTTACCGAAACCCGTCTGAGCGCGCCGCAATTTGCTGCTCCTTTTAGCATGAGACCACCCGAATCCGATGCTAATGTTAGCTTGTTCCTCTTCCGGTGTTCGCCAGCTCCGCTCGTTGCACGCGGAGATTTTGGGAGTTATCGCTGTTCCAGTCAAGACAACACAAAGTTCACCAAGTGTCTCCCGTAAATTAATCCGTAAGGAGAAGGTCCTCGCTGCTGCGAGGCTGAAATGAGGCTGTACAGTTGAAGCTCCGCTCCATCGCGCCAGAAGAGGGTCCCGTCGCAACCGGTCCCTACGCCGGGGGTCCGCTCGTTTAATTTTTGCCGGCTGCGCGTTGGGAGCGATCGCAAATACACTAAAAATTGAACTAAAACATAAAAATAACAATTATACTTTATTTATAAAGCCATTTAAAAAAAACACAGCTGCAACAAAGTGCTGTACACATGAAATTAAGAACATATAAACAAAAGATGAGATGAAATCATGAAAAACAACAGTCATGTGTTTAATACTGAAGTGGGTGGAGCATCACCAGGGGTTGCTAGGTGAGGGGCTGGACTCAGGTTTGAGGTGGTTGGCTGCGGTTTGTGACGTCACAAACCGCAGGAAGTGGGAAACGAAGTGTATTTATCAAAGATAAATAAATCTACTTAGAGTAAATAAACCACTGGGTGCATTTTTTTGGCCTTAGGACTGTTTTTTTATGAAGTAAATACCCAAAGTTGAGTAAAAAAAACATTAAAAAGTGAATTTTGAATATGTGGTCCCCTTTAATTAAACTTCTTGCTTCAGATTTACTCGTCGGAACCGTAAAATCTATGTCAATTTGCGTGCCACCTTTGCCGTTTTATCTGCTGTCTCATTTCCACTCACTCCTATGTGTGCTGGTACCTAAAGAAATACAACAGTCAAACCCATCCTAAGTAAGCTGAACAATGTATGACTTATTTCCAGGAAAACATCCGGCCTACTTTCAGAACAACTGTTCTTTAAACTCAACAAAACAAAACTAGAATCTGAACGTATAACAGTCTTTAATGGTTTCACTTCTTCCACCCATTGAATCGCCAACAAGATTGCAATCATTTCACCTGTATAAACTGAGAGATTATTAGTGATTCTTTTACCTATTTTCAAATGAAATTCCGGCACTATAAACGCGACTCCTATTTTCTCTGTAGATTTTGATGCATCTGTATGTATCTGAATGTAGTTATAATAATTGTTTATATAATCTTGTACTGTAAATTAATTGATTATATACGATTTATCTCTATTCCTTTCCAATAAAGTCAAATCAACTGCAGCTTCTGGTAAAATCCAGGGTGGTATTACCGACTGTGGCTGATTAGAACTTATTGCCCGATTATGTATTTGATATTCTTCTGTTTTCCCTTTAATAACCCACCCAAAACTCCTAGTCTTTCTTTTTTCCTTTTCCCAGCAGTCACTTAAAACGTCGAGGGTTGGATGGTCTGGGCTATTGCTTCGTAGGTTCAACCACTAATTCAGCATCATTTGGGTTCTTTGCAGGTCTAAAGGTGGTTCTCCCATCTCTACTTCTAAAGCTGATATTGGGGTGGTTTTAAAAGCTCCCGTGCAAATTCTAAGTGCCTGATGTTGAATGGTGTCCAATTTCCGTAAATGTATTTTTGCTGCAGAGCCATAAACTGAACTTCCATAATCTGTTTGATCTAATCAGTCCACTATATATTTTCTTCAATGCTTCTCTGTCCGCCCCCCAGTCATTTCCAGCTAAACATCTCATAACATTTAACACTTTTTTACATTTTATTACTTTCTGTATATGGACATTCCATTGAACTTTTTCGTCAAACCACAAACCTAAAAACTTAATCATTTTACTTGTTCCAATTCCTGATTGTATAACTTATGTCAGGTCTAATTTTTTTACAAGTAAATACCATAACTTTCGTTTTCTCAACAGATAATTTAAATCCCCATTTGACTGCCCACGTCTCTGTCATTTATCACACTTTGTATTTTCTTAACTGTAAAATGTACATTTCGACCTCTCTTCCATATAGCCCCATCATCTGCAAATAATGAACAACCCATCCCATTTCCAATGTCTTTAAATATATCGTTTATCATTATTGAGAACAAAATGGGACTGATGACACTCCCTTGTGGTGTACCATTTTCTATTTCATATTTTCTAGACAAATGTCCCCCTATTTTCACCTGTATTGTTCTATTAGTAAAAAAATTATTTATCCAATTAAATAGGTTTCCCGTAATTCCCATCGGATTCAATTTAAATAATAGCCCCTCTACCCACAACATATCATAAGCTTTCTCAATATCAAAAAACACTGCCACCACACTTTCTTTGTTTACTTTTGCTCTCGTGATTTCATGTTCTAGACATAAAGTTGGATCATTTGTATTCCTACCTTTTTGTCAGAGTCAGAGTCAGAGAATCTTTATTGTCATTTGCACCGCATGTGGTACATGTGATGAAAACGAGATTATGTACACGGGGTCCCAGTTACATCCAACAACAAATGCAAGAGAAAAACAGTAATAACAACTAGAATTAACTAAGAGAAACATCAACTAGTAATACACTAAGCCCTAATGTGGTGGAAAAACATCATTATAAACAGCAGCACGAACATGAGTCTGTATGAGCAGATGGTCACAGATGAACACAGCAACAAGAAAACAGATCAGCATCAGCATGATGTGATATTTTGCAGTGTTTATTCTTATTATTTATTTATTCATGAGTCTAACAGCCTCAGGGTAGAAGCTGTTCCTCAGTCTAGTGGTTCTACATTTGATGCTCCTCAACCTCCGTCCTGAGGGGAGTGGGGCAAAGAGTGAGTGTGCTGGGTGAGTGAGGTCTTTCATGATGCAGGTGGCTCTTTTCCTGCATCTGGAGGTGTAAATGTCTGTGATGGTGGGGAGACTGACTCCAACAGACTTCTGTGCAGCCTTCACCACTCTCTGTAGAGCTTTCCTCTCTGCAACTGTGCAGCCTCCATGCCACACGTTGATGCTGGAGCACAGGATGCTCTCCACTGCACACCTGTAGAAGGAGGTGAGGACTGGGCTGCTCAGACCAGCTCGTCTCAGCCGTCTGAGGAAGTAGAGTCTCTGATGACCTTTCTTGATCAGGCTGGTGGTGTTGTTGCTCCAGCTGAGGTTATCATTCAAGTGTACACCCAAGTATTTGTAGCTGGAGACCACCTCCACCGCAGATCCACCTATGTTCAGTGGGGCATGGGTGTGTTTGTTCCTTCTGAAGTCCACAATCATCTCCTTTGTCTTCTTCACATTCATGTGAAGATTATTCTCTTTGCACCAGCTCTCCAGATGTTCCACCTCCTGTCTGTAGCTGGACTCATCATTGTTTGTGATGCATCCCACCACCGCTGTATCATCTGCAAACTTAACAATATGACAGCCTGGATGTGTGGCTGTACAATCATATGTGAGCAGAGTGAACAGAAGAGGGCTCAGCACACATCCTTGGGGAGAGCCAGTGCTGAGGGTTATGGTGGAGGAGGAGAAGTTGTGGATCTTCACGGACTGTGGTCTGTTTGTTAAGAAGTCTAGTACCCAGTTACAAATGGAGGGGCTTAGTCCAAGTGTAGATAGTTTGTCTATCAGAGTTTGGGGGATCATGGTGTTGAAGGCAGATGTGAAGTCCACAAAGAGCAGACGCACGTATGAGTCCTTCTGATCCAGGTGGGTGAGAGCAGTGTGGACCACAGAGGAGATGGCGTCCTCTGTTGATCGGTTCTCGCGGTATGCATATTGATGAGGGTCCTCGTTGATGTTGACGGTTGTCTTGATGTGGGACATGACCAGTTTCTCAAAACATTTAGCGACTATCGGGGTGAGGGCCACCGGTCTATAGTCATTCAGACCAGTCACTGTGGAGCTCTTTGGGACTGGGATGATGGTGGCGGTCTTCAGGCAGGTGGGAACTGACTCCAGTGCAAGTGAGGTGGTGAAGATGTCAGCCAGCACCTCACAGAGCTGGTCCGCACATTCCTTCAGAACTTTCCCTGGGATGTTGTCTGGTCCGGTTGCTTTATGAGGATTAATCCTTCTGAGACTGCCTCTCACTTCTGCTGCGGTCACTCTGAGATGCTCTTCATCTGGTGATGAGGTGAGTCTGGTGCTAGCTGGTCTGTTTGGATCTTCAAAACGTGCATAAAACTTTTTTTGAAAACCACTTTGATATCTGGACAACAATTCTTTACTATGTAAATAATACACTATTCTAACGTTTTCTCTTTTCTGTTTCTTGCCTTGTTTACTCTAGCTTCCAGAGCGGATTTCTTCTTCCTGGGTTTTATTAGCAGCCGTTGTTTTACCGCCACCTGCAGGAAAAATTTGGACCAAAGTAGAAACTCCTTTTCTACTTGAAAACTTCTCCCTTATTTTGTATTTTTTTAAGTGAAGTAAATATATTTAAGGATGTACTTAAACGTTGCAAACTCCCAAAAGCACAGTCCTTATAAAGGATAAAGGGTGAAACGTTTTCTGCAACAAATAAAGTCCAGTTGTTTTTGTATCGGTCTTTTGCACGTGACGTCACGGCTCATGTCTTTTTGCACTTACGGTCGCCATGTTGGGTGTATACCGGTTCATTTAAACAGAGGAAGTCCATGTTAAACACAGTGCGATACAGAACAATAACATCAGCAAAATGCAAACTAAATATAAAAATGAGCAGAAGCCTTATAGAGAGAAACTCAACCTTGAAGCCAGAGAACGTTACATGGTGAAGTTAGCTTCAATTAACAACATTGATCCTTACGAGGTAGCAGCTAAGGCATGGACTTCCTCTGTTTAAATGAACCGGTATCCATACAATATGGTGACCGGGAGTGCAAAATGTCACGTGTCTGCAAAAGACCGATAGAGCGCTTGTTCTGATTTTATCATGTCCTGGACGACTGACCCCGGCTTTACACTGCACGCGGCTCCGCCCCGCTCCGGTCCGCAGGTCGCAGCTGAACGAGTCCAATTCCCACTGCCTCCGCTCCGCTCAGGTCCGCCTGGATGCGCCGCTCCAAGACACGTGCGAGATCGCGCGATAAATCAAGTGATAAATAAGTAAGTCAGAACAAAACAATTCATTCGGTGGAAAGAAGGAGAACAACTGTAGAGAGACTGCTGCCTTGATCTTCTCTCGTAAATGAGCTACATGGTTTGAGCAACAGGAAGTGATGTTTACATTTCAGAATAAAATACTTTTTTATTTATTTATTTTTGTATTGCGTTATTAGGTGTAGTCATAGTCATAAATATAATAGTTTAGTCATAGAATAGTCATAATTGATAGTTTGACAGCATTTTTGTACAAATAAATCCGTATAGAGCTAGGATTAGTCCGCCCGTGGTGATTTTATTTTGTAAATACGGAAGTTGTGCTCGTTCCTTTTCCTGTTGGTGCGACGTAATCTTCAAAAGTTGACTCCGGCACAGCTCCGTCATCCGGCAGAAATAGAAAATTTTCTAATTTTGACGGACTGCCGTCCGCTCTCCGCAGCTCGCCGCCGCCGTGCGGAGCCAGTGTAAATTCTGTCATTGATTATAATGGGTGCGTATTTGCTGCGGAGGTCGGACCGGAGCGGGGCGGAGCCGTAACGCATGTGGTGTAATTCCGGGGTGAGCATCTTCACCAGCACAGTCCTTATACAAATATATTATTAGCTTATCATAAAATTTGAAACTCCTCTTGCACACGCAATTTAATTTTGTGCTATGTTTCTCAAATTGTTCTTTTTTTATGCTGCTATTTAGAACTTTATTAATAATTCTCTGCTTAGTTTAATTGTCTTTTCAACTGTTATTGTTTATGTGTATTGTATGCCTTGTTATACTGTTTGTGTTATTTTCTTTTTGATAAAAAAAAAAAAACTTTGGTCCAAATTTTTCCTGTACACACACATCGTGTTGTATATATCGTGATATATATCGTTATCGTGATATAAAAAAGTCCATATCGTGATATATGATTTTTTCCATATCGCCCAGCACTAACCAGTTGCACTGCAGTAATTTCAGGCGAGTACTAGTAGTACTGTCTTCATCCTTCCAGGCACTCCACAGATGTCTCTGTACATCCATCCACCAGGCATCTATATATTTTAAAGATGAAACCTGTCAGACAGTTCATGGCCATGAGTTTTGTCAGGGTGGACATTAAAGAGTCAACTATTGTTTGACTACGTTGTGTTCTGATAAAACTTCTCATTTGTAAGTATTTAAAGAAGTGATTATGGGGTGTATTGCATTTATCAAGTATCTCTTCAAGTTTCCAGCTCTTGTCATTTTGAGAGAAAATTTGTTGCACCCGTGTTTTTGGACATACCATACCATACCAGTTTATTTATAAAGCACTTAAAATACAGCAGCAGCCGTCCGAAGTGCTGTACAAGAATAAAAACAAGCACAAAACAATAAAAACAATCAATCTCAATCATATAAATATCAGAACATCACAAGTAAAATAATACAACATTAAAACAGAGATGTGAACTCATTCTGGTTTAAAAGCCAATGAAAACATATGTGTTTTTAAACGAGTTTTAAAAACAGATATTGATGGGGCCTGCCTGACCTTCAGTGGCAGCTCGTTCCACAATTTAGGAGCCAGAGCTGAAAATGCTCTGTCTCCTCTGGTCTTATAAAAGGTTTTTGGGACTGCTAAAAGCATCTGGTCAGCGGATCTGAGAGCACGTGATGGCACATAAAGTTGAAGCAGTTCAGACAGATAAGAGGGACTAAAACCGTTCAAAGACTTAAAAACAAACAATAAAACTTTAAAATGGATTCGAAACTGGACAGGAAGCCAATGAAGGGACATTAAAACTGGAGTGATGTGCTCACGTCTGCCTGTACCAGTCAAAAATCGTGCAGCAGCATTTTGTACCAGCTGCAACCGAGAAAGCGAGGCCTTATTTACTCCAATCAGAAGACATGGAGACAACACCTGTAGGAGCGCTTAAAGCTGCACACTGAAACCCGTCAGAGTCGCCGTGCTAATTGATGTTTCTGTTTTGTTTTCAGGACGATGGCTAAAAGATAACCTCAGCTGATTCGCGTATCGTCAGCCCCCACCTCCCGTCACAGCTCATGGGACTTCATGGAGGGCAGACATCTTGTTTTTGTTTTAAACCGACCGGCTGTCAACTAATCCCCAGAATGAAGTCCTAACCATGTGAGCAGTCACAAGCTCCCAGCCCACCTGAGATTCCTTTGATTTGTGCCACTCTGTTCCCTACCAGATCCAGATCCCTAGTGTTGTTGGGCCATGGTTCGCACTAAAGGATCTATCATATTATGTGGTGCTTTCCTCTTTGTGGCCTGGAACGCTTTGCTTCTGCTCTATCTTTGGGGCCGACCTCCCATCGGCCGGCTCGGAGAGGGCGGAGGAGCCGAACCCGGCGGAAAGGAGGAGTGGGGTATAGGCATGGAGCGAGCGGGTCAAGTCAACCTGGCTGAGGAGATGATTCGGCTGGCAGAGGAGGTGGAAGTTCAGCTGGATACCCAGAAAAAGCTCCTAAAGCAAATTGAAAGCCACCGATCGGCGTGGGCTCAGCAGGAGAGCGTTGGGAAAAGAGAAATGGATTCTGTGAAGGAGGTGGTTGTTCGGCCGCAACTGCTGAAAACTCCAGATTTTCTTTTAAACGATCTGAATATTGGACCGGACACTGAATCAAAACGTTCACAGAGAGCGGAGTGGACAGCAGCTCCCAGCTCGCACCCAAAGGACTCCCAGGAGAAGCTTCAGAACGCTGAAGTGACGAGTCCGGCTCCCAGCCCAGCACCCATCATCCCCATCCTGGTCATCTCCTGCGACAGGGTCACCGTGAAGAGGAGCCTCGACAAACTCATCCAGTACCGCCCCTCTGCAGAGCTCTACCCCATCATCGTGAGCCAAGACTGTGGTCACGCCGAGACGGCTCGTGTGATTGGATCGTACGGCGATCAGGTGATGCACATAAGGCAGCCGGACCTGTCTGACATCAGAGTCAGGCCGGAGCACAGGAAGTTTCAGGGCTACTACAAAATCGCCCGACATTATCGCTGGGCGCTGAACCAGGTGTTCACCACCCTGTCTCAGTCCACGGTGGTTGTCGTGGAGGACGATCTGGAGGTGAGTGCTGTAAAGGAGCCGTTCAGAAGTAGTTCTAATCAATATCTTACATGTCAAAGATG
>JBBPBX010061293.1:11024-21170 GCA_038048925.1 Garcialebias charrua | reverse complement strand
GACAATAAAGTTGACTTTGACTTTGACTTTGAAACTGCCTGGCGCCAGACTGTTTTGTATGTGACACAAATGTATTAAATTCCTCTTCTTCATCCCTGATCTGGCCTTTTCTTTTGTTTATTTGCCAAAAGGCAAGTGATCACTTCCTCCTCTGTTGGAATCCCTGGCAAAAACCTTCAGAAGCTTCAATATATTCAAAACAGTGCAGCAAGGATTTTATTGAGAGCTCGTAAATTTGAACATATTACACCCGTTCTCCATAACCTCCATTGGCTTCCTGTCACCTACAGAATTCAGTACAACACTGCTCTCATTACACACCAATGCTTACACAGAACTTCACCAGATTATCTAAAGGACATTCTTACTCCATATTCATCCACCCGGTCTCTTCGATCACAGAACAGTAATCTCCTTCACATTCCACGAACCAAATTAAGGACCATGGGAGACCGGGCATTCAGTGTGGCTGCCCCCCGCCTATGGAACACCCTCCCTGACTACCTGAGAGCTCCACAGTCACTGGTTGACTTTAAACAAGGCTTAAAGGCCTTTCTTTTTAAGCGAGCCTACTCTGCCTCCACATGATTTTACCTTTGATCTTAGTTGATACTATCATTGATTTACTTGATTTTATCACTTGTTTTTATTTGATCTTTGATTTTTGTTGCACTTTGTAGCACTTTAAGATTTTCGTTAATGAAAAGTGCGTTATAAATTAAATTAATTATTATTGTTGACTCCATGACTGAAATGATGAGAAATAGACAAATTTGTCACGAGCAAATTAAACTTGGGTCCAGCGTGGCTGCGGAGGTTCTGCAGATTTCCTGGTGGGCTTATGTGTGGGCTGCAGAACCAGCGCTCCCTGTTTTTATTTTTTAGAAGTTTTTATTAACATATAAACACAGAACACCGCTGCGGCTGCAGCTGACAGCTCGCACCTTTTTTTCCACACCCGACCCCTCAATCAGTTCAGTAGGCTTGTCAGCAAATGACCAATCAGCGACCTCAATTTGTCCCATAGGTAAACGCTCTGCGCTGCTGCTGCTCAAATGACGTCAAGAATTTGGAGCGAAAACGCGAGAATTAACGCGAGAACGAACACAGAGCTGTGCAGGTGAACTGCCTGTGCTCAGTACGCGCGTACGGCCGTATTACGGCCATCCTATTTAAAAGAACTTCTCACCCCTCACTGTCCTTCCCGCACTCTCCGCTCTTCCAACACCCATCTTCTTCTCACTCCCAGGTCTCGGTCTCGCACAATGGGAGACCGGGCTTTCTCCTGCGCTGCCCCTCGGCTGTGGAACGCCCTGCCCTCATATCTGAGGGCCCCACAGACCGTGACATGTTTTAAAAAAAGTCTTAAAACCTTTCTTTTTATCCAGTTTTTTAAATAATTAATTGTGCTTTTGTTTTTTATTGCTCCCAATTTTTTGAGTATTTTATCTGCATTTTGTGAATTTTTAATTTTTGATGCAATCATCTGTGAGGCTCCATCCTCTTGGTTGTTCCTTTTCTTTGTTGCATTTATGATTGATTTTTATCTTGATTTTATTTTTCATTGTAGCACTTTGAGATCTGTTTGATGTAAAGTGCGTTATAAATAAAAGTTATTATTATTATTATTATTATTACGCAGAGCAATGGGGGAGCCTTTAGAATCAGGTAAAACTGAAAGTTATGCACCATAATGCATGTTCCCTGAAGGAAGGGAACGAGGTGCAACACTATTGCTATGGGAAATTGCACCCCCGCGCAATTACCTGAAGGAATACAATCACGCCTTTACGGCAGGGGGCGTCAGCGTCACCTCAGAGACCCCGCCCTCTGGGTACTTAAGACGCAGACGCCAATCCTACTATCTCCAAGTGCACTTCACTAAGCTTCAGCATTGAAAAGGGCCAACTGTGTTGCACCTCGTTCCCTTCCTTCAGGGAACATGAGTTATGGTGCATAACTTTCAGTTCCCTTATCAGTCAGTCACTCGATGCAACACTATTGCTATGGGAACGTAATTCACTCACGTCCTTGAAATGCTCAGTAAAATGCATGCTTGTGAGAACTTCTGCCTTTACACAACAGGCATCTCACGGCCGCTCCCTACAGTGAATTTAGAGGGCACAGCCTGAGAAGGAACGTCACAAGCAGAAACATCCACCTGATGTTTCCACTAGACGTGTTTGTGGAGCTCCAGCTAGAGGTAGCACAGACGTGCGCCGCTGGTACATTGCTCACCATCTCCTACTTCCTTAGATAATTTGGGAAGCAGGAAGAAAAAAGATCAAGGAGCAAAAGCCCCTTAGACTTCTGACATTTCAGATGGCACCATTTAAGGCATAAACTTGGTTTACACACAGGGTGACCTTTGACCCCTCTGGGGCATATCCGTCGTACACACAAGGTGCACAGACGAGCTTAAAAAATCCTTTATCTGCTCACTGAACAGATGACTTCTTAGGACTGTCAAAGGGGCCCAGCCTGAGGTCAGAGACCTGTTAGTGAGGAGGGGAATCCCTTCCTCAGTACGCCCCTCATGAGAGCATGTGCACCAAGGGTACCCCCCCTTTTTTTTTTCTTAAGGAAAAACAGTCAGAACTGAGGCGTTCAGCCTGTTCCCATCAGTGGCCAGGCTAAAAGTTGCCACAGCCCCGGACGTGGATGGAGAAGCTCCCCATGTACCTGGGTCAGCAGATCCCTGTGAGAGGGCAACTTCCATGGTGTCCCTGACAGCATTGAGATCAGCTCCGGGAACCACGGTTTCTGTGGCCACCTGGGGGCTATCAGTATCAGGGAGAGAGCTCCCCTGCGTACACGTTCCAGCGTCACCTGAATCAGAGGGACAGGTGGAAAAGCGTAATACCGTACCCCTGCTGGCCAATCATGGGTCAAGGCATCCATTCCCAACAGTGCGTCTGTCTCCTTTAGAGAGAAGTAGAGGTCACATTGTGAGTTGGCCCTGCATGCGAACAGGTCTACAGAGGCCCTCCCGTATTGTGACCAGATATGATCCACGACCCGCGGGCTCAGCCTCCATTCCAATGCCGAGAGAGGCCCTCTTGAGAGGGCATCCGCTCCGTAGTTCAGTTCGCCCGGAATATGAGTCGCCCTGAGTGACAATATTCTTGGGGTACACCACGTGAGCAGTTTTTTGTCAGACCGAGGAGGGCTCGGGATCTTGTCCCTCCTTCCCTGTTGATGAAGGACACCATGGTTCTGTTATCTGGTTTTACTAGGACATGCTACCCTGCAATCAGACCTCTACCAAAAAAGTATTTTACTGACAGGAATACGGCCCACAATTCCAGGAAATTGATGTATAATCTCACTTCCTGCTCTTTCCAAAGGCCTTGGGGATTCTGATTTCTGCAGACTGCCCCCCATCCTGTTTTTGAGATGTCTGTCGTGATAACTACACGGGATGACACCCGTCCCAACGGGACCCCTTCCGTGAACACGGACAAGTCTCTCCATGGTTCTGGGACCCTCAGGCACTCTGAACCGATCCAAATTTTTCCTGTTCGCCTAAACGGGGCAGGGTGTGTTTGTTGGGTTAGCCATATTTGTAAGGCCCGCATTTTCAACAGCGCGTGTGGCACACAGGTTATGGCCGCCGCCAAGAGGCCCAAGAGGTGTTGGCATGTCTTTAGGGGAACCCGCTGATTCAGTCTAAACTTCGCCAGGCAATGGCGAATTGAGGAAATGTGTTCCTCCGAGAGCCATACTCTGTACCGGGTGGTGTCTGTCGACCTGTACTCCCAGAAATACGGTAACCCGTGATGGAGTCAGGTCGCTCTTTTGCAGGTTTATGACAAAACCGAGAGCCTCCAGGTGAGAGATCACCCTACGGGAGTGCGACTGAGCCTGCATTCTGCTTCTGGCCAGAATCAGGAGGTCATCCAGGTAATTCAAAAATCTGACCCCTTTACTTCTTAGAGGGCCAGTGTTGCGTCCAGACATTTTGTAAATGTACGCGGAGCAGTCTTTAAAAGGTAAAGCCTTGAATTCGTATGCCTTTCCTTCGAATGCAAAGCAGAGGTATTTTCTGTGTCTCCTCCACACGTTCACGTGGAAATAAGCATCTTTTAAATCCAGTGTACATGCGTAGTCTCCTGGTCTCACAGACTGGAGGACCTGATGCAATGTAAGCATTCTGAACTTGAATGTTTTTATCCTCTTGTTCAGCGTCCTGAGATCGAGGATCGGCCTTAGGGACTGATCTCTCTTAGGCACCAGGAAGTACTTGCTGTAGTGACCGGAGCGTAGTTTGTGTTTTGGAACAATACTTATTATTCCCTTCAGAAGCATTGTTGATGCTTCCTCCCTCAGCACGTGTGCGCGTGCTGGGTTGATGTTCGACTGCAGCACCCCTGTGAAGGGGGGTGGTCCCTTAAGGAACTGCAGCCTGAGCCCGTGACGCACAGTCGTCATGACCCACTCGTTTGGCAGACACGCCCTCCAGGCCTGTGCGTGCGCCGTGAGCCTGGAAGTCATCTTTATCTGTTGATTGTTTTGTGTGTGTGCGGGAGGGGTGGCCTTTGACCCCTCTCACGTGCTCCCAAGTGAGCTGGTCTGCCTAACAGAGGACGTTGCGAGGTCTGACTGTCTCAGGCAGAGCTCGTGCGTCCTACTGCGGTTCATATTCTGACCTAGTAGTTTGTGCTTCACAAAAGTGGGGCTCGAGTCAAGAACCAGGGCATTCTGTGCTTTGGTGCTTTTATTTTTGTGTATGGATGAACAAGTGCTTGTTTTTATTACACATACAGTAGATGAGTCATGTTTCGAGCACACACATGTCACCAGTACCCCGTAATGTTTTACAAATAAAGTCTGGGTTTAAAAAGTTCGGTTCCCGTACCACTTGGGCGGGCAAACCTGTAAAATTATAATTTCATCCTGTTTCATCAGGACCGAATCTGCTTCCCAACTGGGTTTACCGAAGAGGTTCTCGGCCGAGCCGCCTGGCGATGAAAAGGCTCCCGGTCGCAGGCAGGTCTCTTCTGCGGGGGGTGACGTATGGGTTCCCTGGGGAGAGCAAAACTTTTTCTTGGCAGCCCCTCATGGAGGGCTTCTGCCTGTTTACGCCTTTGCTCCAGCCTGGCCTGGATACGTTCCAGAGATCCTCCGAAGAGTCCTGTTAGCTCGATCGGATGTTGAAGAAAAAGGGACTCTGGCCTTCCGGGAGGTCCGTTAAAGTCATCCACAGGTGGCGCTGGGCGACAACTATTTCCGCCATTGATCTGCCCTGTGTGATGGCTATTGTCCCCATCATACGGAGCACGAAGTCAGGGGTCCTACGGGCCTCCTCCAGGGCCTCTTCTGCGGCCTGTTCATTTGTAGTTACCTGGAGTTCCTGCAGCTTTTCTGCCAGGTATGCCTGTATCATGGTCGAAGCGTTCATCGCGCGTGCCGCGAAGCCCTGAGCTTGGTAGCACTTATCGAGCTGTATCTCCGAAGCGCGGCAGGCCTTGCTGGGCAGTGCTGACTTCGCGCCCGCTGTTGCGGGGGCCAGATGAGACGACAGGGTCTCCTCTATCTGCAGGGCGCTGGCGAGTCCTGCTGCCTCCATCCCGTTGACATCCAGGAACCGAGATAGCGGCAGCGTCATGGGAGCTCCGGGTTCAGCCTAGGAGCGCGTGAGCTCCATCAGGAAATCCGGAAAAATGGGCATTCTTTACCTTATCGTCGGCTGCTGTCTCGCGTAGAAATAATTTCCCGCCAGCCTCGTGACCTGTTGGTAAGGCGCGGGGTCGGGCCACGCAACCTGCAATGCGTCCGCGGCTCTGTAGCACAATTCGAACAGAGCAGGGACCGAGGCATCCAATTCCGGCAGTACTGACGCCAGGTTTTGGGAGGAATCCACACTTTCCCCCTCTAAACCGTACTCAACGTCCTGGTCAGACACTTCGGGCGTTGAGTCCCCGACCGGGACCGGCGTGTCCAGACCATTCTCTCCCCCGACCTGACCGCTACATTCTAGGTCTATGTTCTCGAGCTCCGATTCGGGCGCGAGTGGTTCTGTTGGGCCTGTGGCCTTCCGCACCGCAGCCTTATTCATTGCTTTAGCTACTGCGTCCACACAGCGCTTTCTCACTTCCGCCGGCATTCGGCTGCAGTGTGGGCAGAAGTCGGGGGATCCCAGCGCTGTTCTCACGTGCAGAATACCCAGGCAGACAGGACAGGCTTGGTGGGAGTCCATCGCCAACAGGGAGAAGCCGCAGCCGCTGGGGCAGGGGCGCGAGCGAGGGCTCGCTACCCTGTTGGTTTTCTTTGGAGTCTTGGTCTTCCGTTTTCCCTTCTCGGGAGCCATGTCTGAGAAGCGTCGAGGTTGTTCCTAATTTTCTTTTGTTTGAAGATGTCCACTCCGTCGCGTCGCTTTCGCTGGCTAGCCTGCTACTTGATTAGCAGGGTAGCGTTGTGACGTAGTTAGCGCCGTCGAGCGAAGCAGCTGCGGAGAGAGAAGAAAAGGCTTCGGGGTTAAATAGAAAACGCTGGACTAGCCTTCGCCAACCCAGCAATACGTAGGAAATTTCTTTGTACGCTCAGAGTAGGGAGCAAGCTCACCTCTAGTCGAGCGATGTGACAACAAAGAAGTCCCACGAAGTTCAGATTTAAGCGAGGTGAAGGGCAAAAAGAGAAATACGGATTGGCGTCTGCGTCTTAAGTACCCAGAGGGCGGGGTCTCTGGGGTGATGCTGACACCCCCTGCTGTAAAGGCGTGATTGTATTCCTTCAGGTATTTGCGCGGGGGCGCAATTTCCCATAGCAATAGTGTTGCACCGAGTGACTGACTGATAAGGGAACTAAAAGGTTTGGCCTTGTTCCTGTTTACAGTGCTTTATAAATAAAATGGTATGGTCATAGGCGTAATTTACACGGGGGTTAGGGGGGTTTTGACCCCCCCAATAATTTGATCCGGTCATTTAACCCCCCCAATAAAATGAAATCATTTCGTCATTATACATATCTTACATCAATAATTGATTTTCTTTATTCATTCAAATTTTTTAGTAAAATTGCTGCATGTTTTTAACAAACTCCCTGAGGACTGACCCCCTCCCATGCAAATAATTTGGTATCACCCATCTCACCGGCTACAGGAAGTCACGTGAGTCACGGAGCTGCTCATGAAGTTGCCCAGAAGTTTCTACATGCATGTGTTCGAAAAAGGCCTCCTTTGGTCGGACTGACTCTGTCGCTGCCCGCCCCTTGCTATGGATGTAGCTGCTATTAGCTGTGAGGTTCGCTGTTTTTGTTTGCAAGATACCACTCATAAACCACACCGCGGATTTTTAAATCAAGCTGATTTCACATTTGGTTCAGCTCAGGAGCCCATCTGCTGTAGTGAGGTAAGAAATATATTTTTTAAGCGTTTATTTAACTAAATTTAAAGAAACAAAGCTCCGGTTTGACCCGCCTGGCGCCTGCATAAAATTCAGCGAACTTTTTTTTTTTTAAATCCAGCTGATTTGAACATTTCGTCAAACTCAGGAGTACGTCTACTATCACCCATAAGTCAGCGAAGAAATACTGTATATTTTTAAGCGTTTATTTAGCTAAATTTAAAGAAAGAAAGCGTCCGGTTTGACCCGCCTGGCGCCTGCATAAAAATCAGCGAACTTTTTTTTTTAAATCCAGCCGATTTGAACATTTAGTTAAACTCAAGAACACGTCTTCTATAAAGTCAGCTTAGTAATATATTTTTTCTCGCAAAGAAATAATTGTTTTTACCGTGTTTCTTTGTGAAGTTCTTCGTACTAGCTGGGTCCTGTCGCCGCCATCTTGATCAGGACAAAGCTGACGCGTCGCGTGGAGATGACGCGTATACAGCAAGAGAAATTGAATATGATGTCCCATTAAGTAAAGCAGAAATAAAAATAATTGTTAAAGATAAAATAAATGATATGTGGCAGGAGAGGTGGGATTTAGAGGAAAGAGGAAGACATTTACATAACATACAGAAGGAGGTACTCCTAAGTGACGATAGTAGTTTAATGTCTAGGAGAGAGGAAGTATGGATTAAGTTGAGGATTAATAATAATAATAATAATAATAAATTCAATTTATACCGCACTTTTCATTAATAAAAATCTCAAAGTGCTTGGGCACACTACATTAAATAGTGGTCTAAAGATAATAGGAAAACATCCATCAGGTGACTGCTCTAATTGTGGGGTACTGGAAGGAGTGGAACATGTGTTGATTTATTGTAAGAAATATAATAAAGAGAGGAAGGCACTGGAAAGGGTAATGGGGAGTTCGGTGACAATGGTTACTTTATTGAAGAAAAATCAGTCACAGGTTATAACTAAAGCATTTGTTAAATATTTGAAAGTTACAAAATTAGCTGAAAGGATTTAATTTTATTTTAATTAATTAATTAATTAATTTATTTATTTATTTTTTGTTGAAAGTAGACTCTTGAATTACATCTCCGTCCAGTTGATGGCGGTAATGCACTGAGTTTGTAAACTGCCAGTAAACACCATCGAAGAAGAAGAAGAAGAGATGACGCGTATTAAACACTGAAGCGTATAGTGTACAATTTTTTCGTGTTTATTGTTAATCACAACCCCCCCAATGTTAGACCTAAAGTTACGCCCCTGGGTATGGTATGGTAAATGGTAAAAACTCAGGGGAGTAGAGTCAGTCTTGTCTAGTCTTCGACCTTTGGTCTTTGGTTTCTGCTAGTCCTTGGTGTTTGTCATCTGGCGGAAAAGAGAAAGTCTGATGAAACAAAACGTGCACGCGCAGCACCAGACATGCAGTAGCAGCGAACAGACCTGCATGTACCGGTATTTTAATTTTAGCAGGATAAACACCTAAAAATATATATTTGTTAGCTGACATTATTGTAAGAGTGTGTCTCAGTTTAATTTTTGTTAATAAATGCTCATCAGCTTATTCAGCTTATTATATAAAAATCCATAAATAGGTCGCACCTGAATATAGGTCGCAGGGCATGCAAAAATGATAAAAAGCCGCAACCTATATTCCGGAAAATATGGTAGGCACAATCCTCACATAAATGTACTTTAATTTTAAACATAAGTCCTACATTTAGATAACACCTCTCCTCAAAATTTTAAGCTATATTTACATTATTCAAGCTTCTTTGATAACATTACTGGCTATTCATTCATAATTCATTTTTGCCATAACCTCACACTGTTGTTATTATTTATAAACTGAAAATAAACATTACAGAATTTTGTGGATTAACCAACTGGGTTTTGCTTGTTTAATTCAAGTGAGGGGGATCACAACATTGCCAAGAATTCACCATTATTTTAATCAAGGTTGGTCCACATTTATTATATAACTTTTGAATGGTTAGGGTAAACTCTTGTTAAAATGTGTATTGCAGACTAGCTATTCCTTTACACAGGATAATCAGAATCAGAATAAGCTGAACTTGGCCCTTTTACATCGAAGCTTAAGACTTTTTTATTCCAACTGGCTTTTAGTAATTAAATATGTGGTGACATTTCTGGTTTTATTATTGCTACAGTATTATGTTGTGTTTTTCTTGATTTTTAATCCGTTGTCTTTTTAAGTACTGCACTGTTTTTTGTTAAGCACTTTGGTCACCATCACCGTGGTTGTGTAAAGTGCTATACAAATGAATAAATGAAATGAAATTAAAGCTTTATGGTCATTGCACCGAGATACAACGAGAACATGTACATACAGCGATCCGAAAGAGGGACGGAGTGCACAAAGCTGCTGCTAATTAGCGCAGCCCTCTTATTTTTATTCAGCATAATATTTTTGCTTGGATGAGAAAAGGAAAGAAAACATAAGAAGAGAAGGTGTAAAAAAAATCTCTCACATCATGTCCTAGACAGGGCACGGTTTGAGGCATCAAAAAACCTACCACAGCAAAGCAACATAAATAGTCATGATACATATACAGTAGGTCAGTGAAGGCATTGAATTTTAAGGGAAGGTTGTAGCATAGTCCAGACCCCCCACCCCCATCCATTGTCCAGATAAGAGGTGTTTGTTATCATCAGCTCGGTTGAGGTTCCGTCACATGTCCCCGGCCTCGGGGAAGGGAGGGGTGACAAGACAGACAAAGCGTCTTTGTTTTTCCTAAACATGCCAGGAGGTATTGAGATAAGTCCACCGTCAAGGCCACAGTTG
>JBBPBX010061292.1:0-12312 GCA_038048925.1 Garcialebias charrua | reverse complement strand
AAAAGCCGAGTTACGCAGTTTCCGGTTTCCGGTCTTACGTCGTAAACGTAGCGGCGGAGGAATACTGTACTGTACTCTCTAAAAAAGCTAAGTCTGGTCCTCTGGACATTCAAAAAACAAAACAAAACTGTACTGTGAACGTGGTTTTACGTCATAAACTAAACGGAATACGGCAGAAGGACCGAGCTGGACGGTGGTTTTACGTCGTAAACGGATAGAGAATACGGAGGATTGACGGAGGAATACGGCGTCACCAGCATCCCAGTAGGCCATAACTCTTTTTTCTCTTCATTATGGCTCCAAACTTTTGTGTTTTTTGATAGTTATGTAGGGTACTGTGTTAGGATAGGCTAAGTGCTTGGTAATACCGTACTGTACATGTATATGGTGCAGTATGTATGTATATTTCGACTTACGTCGATAATCGGTTTACGACGCTGCGTAGGAACAGATCTACGTTGTAAGTCGAGGACTACCTGTACTCGAGTAATCGGCACGTCGATTCCTAGGACATCTCGCGAGTTTATAAATTTCACGTCGAGTATTTGCAGTTACATCATTGCGTCACGTGTCACGTGATCTGCACCAAACGCGGGCTCTACCAAATGGATTCCTCCAAGCAGATGGATGGCGCGGAGCAGGTCCTGTCTTGGAAGACAGGTAGAAATGCATCAATAATATGGAAATGTTTCACTAAAGATGAAGCATCCGGTTCAAGTACTGTAAGGAAACAGAAAACGAGTCAACTTCCTGACTGTTTGGAGCTCGTTGCGAACCGGTGTCGCACCATATTCTGTGACCACCGTACATTGTGACCATAAGGGGCGGCGTTGCCTGCACTGTTGCAGGTCACAGAATATGGTGTAACACCGGGTCCAATCGACCAAACCAGAACCAGCTTCCTTCTTCCTTCAAAAAAGAAGCAAAAAATATGAATCTCTAAACCTATTAAAAATCTATAAACATATTAATCTCTAAAACTAAACCTAATGCACAGCACCACGTGCGGTGGTGCGGGGTGGTCGTCCGCTCCACTGTTTTTAAGTTTAGTTTTCTACATGCTGCACGTTTCTTCCACTTTTGCAACTTAATAATAACTAATAATTTTGGTTTTCCTGTGACATTTGCAGTATGATAAATGGTAGGAGCACTGTAACTTCATCAACTACTCAACTTCGACTTCACTTTTATTATGTTAATGTCGACTTTAAAAATTATGTCGTCGTTCAACCCCTAATCCATACTTTGTGAGAAATCAAAAAACCTGCTCTGAGGCGGCCGTGGCGTAGTGGTAATGGCAGTCGTCCCCCGATCGGAAGGTTGGAGGTTCGAATCCCGGTTCCCCACACCATGTGTCGTTGTGTCCCTGGGCAAGACACTTAACCCCGAGTTGCTCCCGGTAGGACTGGAAAGGCGCCTTGCATGGCAGTCTGCCGCTACCGGTGTATGAATGCGTGTATGAATGGGTGGATGGTTGGTATTGTAAAGCGCTTTGGGGCTCCTCACAGGGGGCTAGAAAGCGCTATATAAATAAGCTCCATTTACCATTTAGTTTACACAGTTGCGTGACAAGCATTACATCATTATGTTCTCTAGGAGCTCCAAGAGCCTGTTCTCGACACAGAGACCGGGCAGAACCTTTATCTATCAGCTATTGTGTGATCGGTCCGAACTCTGAGATGTTTGTGCAGAAGTGTTACTGAACTGGTGTCTTTTTGCTTCAGCTCCTCCACTGAGAAGCAGCTGGTTCAGGCTTCTTACAAACTTTTGGCATCTTTAGAGCTGTTCCATCAAATTTTTTAAAGTTGGTCAATTGACAAATAATTAGTACTACTATTACACATGGAGGAGACAACAAGGAGACACAGGAGGCTCTGAGTGACTGTGCTGGTGAGGAAGGAGCACGCCTTGGCCCAGTAGGGCCACGTTCCCTACGTTCGCTTCTTAAGGGCCTGGTAGAGCTCAGCGTACAAGCAGTACGCCTCTGTACGACGTACGTACGCAGAGGCAAAAGCGTAGCCCCGCAGGGCACGAACTCGCAAAGCTCAATTTTTACGACCGCGTATGTGATGCGGGTTGTCTCACCATAAACTGGCCGTGGCCGGACTGTTTTGTATGTTACACAGATGAATTAAATTCATCTTCTTCATCGCTGATCGGGCCTTTTCTTTTGTTTTGTTGCCAAAAGTCGAGTAATCGCTTCTTCCTCAGTTCACTCCATAACTGAAATGAATGAATTCAGGTCCTACCTGGCTGCGCAAGATTTTAAATATTTCCTGGTGGGCTGTGGGCTGCAGGAAAAGCGCTCCCTGTTTTTATTTTTATTTCTTAGAACTTTTTATTAACATATAAAGTTAGAAAGACCGCAGCGGCAGCAGCCAAGCGAACCGTTGCTCGTCTGGAGCAGAGCCAGCGGCTTGTCCAACTCGAGCTGTCAATCATTTCAGTAGGCGTGTCAGCAAGTGACCAATCAGCGACTAAGTTTGTCCTTCTTCACGCGCAGCTGATCAAATTACAACAAGGATTTGGAGCGAAAACGCAAGCATTTAACATGAGAACAAAAGCAGAGCTGTGCCAGCGAACGCGTGCGCACAGAATGCGCGTGTAGAGTGGCGTAAAGCCAAGACGCTGAGGTCTACGGGAGCCTTTACTGTCCAGCGTCTGTTGGAAATGATGGTGGTCACTTCCTGACAAATGTGCAACTTCCAAACAGCATGCACCCTCTCAGAATTTATCATACAAATACAGTATTCAGTCAAGGTAAGGGAAGCAAAACTCTGTTCAGTGGTGTTAGAATGGACACCTTTGGGGGGGAGGGGCTTAGCATGATGTCATTTCTCCTCCAGTTTAAAACATCCATGCAGATTTCTTCACTTCTCACAAAAAGTTGAATTCGGGTTGATTTTGTGGCAGGCGTCTCAAGACATCAAGAATGACTTCAGCTGAGCAAGTTTCTTTGTGGTAAACTGCTTCAGCTGAGCAAGTTTCTTTGTGGTAAACTGTTTTGATTTACCGTATTTTCCGGGTGAAAAGTTGCACCGCCCTATATGTGTCATGATCTGCTGTTTAATGTTGGAACCCACGTGCAGAAGAACAGACTGGCTCACGAATGTAAAATGAACAATGATTTATTTAACAAAAATAATAATGCTGATAGTGGAGCAAAAACACTTACTGAGATGAGATGAGCAGATCACACACCGTGGAAAGACAAAGCCCCGGTGCTCAAGGAGTGAATACACAGAGTTTATATACTGACACAAACAAGACAGTGAGGAGCACCTGGGGTGATTAGAATGAGGACCAGCTGTGAATGATTAATGCTGAAGGCCTGAGCACAGAGAGACAGACTGAGGAGTGGGAAATGACAGAGACTGAATGAGATACACAGAAACCAGTAAACAAAGCTCAGAATAACAAAGTATGGCAGGAGGGGAACACAAAATAACAAAGAAACAGAGCCTAAAGAAACAAACAGGACAGAGCCTAAAGAAACAGACAGGGACAGAGCCTGACATAACCCCCCCTCAAGGGTGGCACCCGACACCCCCAAGACGGACCCCACAAGAACAAGGGCGGGCGGAGGGAGGCAACAGGCAGGACGGCGGGCCAACATCAGCCCGATCCGGGGGGCGCCCAGGAGGTCGCCCATCACCAACAGCCAGATCCGGGGGACGCCCAGGAGGTCGCCCATCACCAACAGCCAGATCCGGGGGGCGCCCAGGAGGTCGCCCATCACCATCAGCCAGATTCGGGGGTTGCCCAGGAGGCCGCCCATCGCCATCAGCTAGTTCAGGAGGACGTCCAGGAGGTCGTCCATCGAGCGGCGATACGTCAGGCGGGCGACCAGAGTAACGCCCAGCAACGGCCGGAACACCTTTGTCGTCGCCATCAGCCAGATTCGGGGGTCGCCCAGGAGGCCGCCCATCGCCATCAGTTAGTTCAGGAGGACGTCCAGGAGGTCGTCCATCGAGCGGCGATACGTCAGGCGGGCGACCAGAGTAACGCCCAGCAACGGCCGGAACACCTTTGTCGTCGGCCGGAACACCTTTGTCGTCGTCGGCCGGAACACCTTTGTCGTCGTCGGCCGGAACACCTTTGTCGTCGTCGGCCGGAACACCTTTGTCGTCGTCGGCCGGAACACCTTTGTCGTCGTCGGCCGGAACACAGTCGTCGTCGGCCGGAACACAGTCGTCGTCGGCCGGAACACAGTCGTCGTCGGCCGGTACTCTGCCATCGTCATCGCTAGGACCCCCGTCGTCGGGCGCCGAGGTGGGCGATAAGTCATCGTCGGGCGCCGAGACGGGCGATAAGACTTCGTCGGGCGCCGAGGCGGGCAATAAGACGTCAGCGGCGTTGGGGACCTCGTCGTCAGGACCCTCGGAGACGTCGTTGGGGACCTCGTCGTCAGGACCCTCGGAGACGTCGTTGGGGACCTCGTCGTCAGGACCCTCGGAGACGTCGTTGGGGACCTCGTCGTCAGGACCCTCGGAGACGTCGTTGGGGACCTCGTCGTCAGGACCCTCGGAGACGTCGTTGGGGACCTCGTCGTCAGGACCCTCGGAGACGTCGTTGGGGACCTCGTCGTCAGGACCCTCGGAGACGTCGTTGGGGACCTCGTCGTCAGGACCCTCGGAGACGTCGTTGGGGACCTCGTCGTCAGGACCCTCGGAGACGTCGTTGGGGACCTCGTCGTCAGGACCCTCGGAGACGTCGTTGGGGACCTCGTCGTCAGGACCCTCGGAGACGTCGTTGGGGACCTCGTCGTCAGGACCCTCGGAGACGTCGTTGGGGACCTCGTCGTCAGGACCCTCAGAGACGTCGTTGGGGACCTCGTCGTCAGGACCCTCAGAGACGTCGTTGGGGACCTCGTCGTCAGGACCCTCAGAGACGTCGTTGGGGACCTCGTCGTCAGGACCCTCAGAGACGTCGTTGGGGACCTCGTCGTCAGGACCCTCAGAGACGTCGTTGGGGACCTCGTCGTCAGGACCTTCAGAGACGTCGTCAGGACCCTCGGAGACGTCGTCTGCTTCGTCGAGACCCTCGGAGACGTCGTCTGCTTCGTCGAGACCCTCGGAGACGTCGTCTGCTTCGTCGAGACCCTCGGAGACGTCGTCTGCTTCGTCGAGACCCTCGGAGACGTCGTCTGCTTCGTCGAGACCCTCGGAGACGTCGTCTGCTTCGTCGAGACCCTCGGAGACGTCGTCTGCTTCGTCGAGACCCTCGGAGACGTCGTCTGCTTCGTCGAGACCCTCGGAGACGTCGTCTGCTTCGTCGAGACCCTCGGAGACGTCGTCTGCTTCGTCGAGACCCTTGTCGTGGGGACCCTCTTCGTCGGGATCCTTATTGTGGGGACCCTCCGAGACGTCGTGGGGACCCTCTTCGTCGGGACCCTCGTCGTGGGGACCCTCCGAAATGTCGTGGGGACCCTCCGAGACGTCGTGGGGACCCTCCGAGACGTCGTGGGGACCCTCTTTGTCGGGACCCTCGTCGTAGGGACCCTCCGAGACGTCGTGGGAACCCTCCGAGACGTCGTGGGGACCCTCCGAGACGTCGTGGGGACCCTCTGAGACGTCGTGGGGACCTTCTTTGTCGGGACCCTTATTGTGGGCTCCTCTGAGACGTCATCCGGACCCTCGTCGTCGGGCTCCTCTGAGACGTCATCCGGACCCTCGTCGTCGGGCGCCGTCGAGACTGCAGGCGAGGAGACCGCCGTCGAGACTGCAGGCGAGGAGACCACCGTCGAGACTGCAGGCGAGGAGACCACCGTCGAGACTGCAGGCGAGGAGACCACCGTCGAGACTGCAGGCGAGGAGACCACCGTCGAGACTGCAGGCGAGGAGACCACCGTCGAGACTGCAGGCGAGGAGACCACCGTCGAGACTGCAGGCGAGGAGACCACCGTCGAGACTGCAGGCGAGGAGACCACCGTCGAGACTGCAGGCGAGGAGACCACCGTCGAGACTGCAGGCGAGGAGACCACCGTCGAGACTGCAGGCGAGGAGACCACCGTCGAGACTGCAGGCGAGGAGACCACCGTCGAGACTGCAGGCGAGGAGACCACCGTCGAGTCTGCAGCAGCCGAAGAACCAAGGACCAGAGATGGCAAGTACTTTGCCACAAAAGCTGCCTGCCAACGTTCCAGCTCCTCCTGTGACACCCTCTCTCCCTCCTCCAGAAAGCGAGGGCTGGGCTGTACATCTGGTGGCGAGCGAGGAGGAGACGGACAACGGGGTGCAGCGGCGAGGTGAGGTGGAGAGGGATGAAGCTGAGAGTCGGTGGTCTTGCCTCTTCTTTGCCGCCTCCTCCTGCTGCGTTGGTGGTGTGAGCTGAGGATGGGCACACCCCAGAGTTCATCCTCCAGCTCAGTGTCATCGTCTGACCACAGCAGCAGATGTGACGAGCAATAAGCCGGCGGGGTGGAGGAAGAAGCTGGCTTAAAAGCCAGGCGGCTCCCCCAGAACTGAGACCTCATTTCCTCTTCCTCCACAAGAAGAGGTGATGGTAGAATCTCCACCTCCGGGCTGTGGTGACCTCGTCTCCGGACGGGTTCAGTCCGAAACGCCCCCCACCGGATCACAGGCTCCTCCATCCGTTCCTGTTTCTCCTTGTCCCTCTGAGCAGTTTTGTCTGCCTCACGGGCGAGCCATTCAAAGATATCTATTTTTCTGCTGGGCTCTTTCTGATGACCGGGGCTTTCTGTCATGATCTGCTGTTTAATGTTGGAACCCACGTGCAGAAAAACAGACTGGCTCACGAATGTAAAATGAACAATGATTTATTTAACAAAAATAATAATGCTGATAGTGGAGCAAAAACACTTACTGAGATGAGATGAGCAGATCACACACCGTGGAAAGACAAAGCCCCGGTGCTCAAGGAGTGAATACACAGAGTTTATATACTGACACAAACAAGACAGTGAGGAGCACCTGGGGTGATTAGAATGAGGACCAGCTGTGAATGATTAATGCTGAAGGCCTGAGCACAGAGAGACAGACTGAGGAGTGGGAAATGACAGAGACTGAATGAGATACACAGAAACCAGTAAACAAAGCTCAGAATAACAAAGTATGGCAGGAGGGGAACACAAAATAACAAAGAAACAGAGCCTAAAGAAACAAACAGGACAGAGCCTGACAATATGTCGCATTAGTCCAATTACAGGTTGTCCCCGACTTACGAGCGAGTTCCGTTCCTACGAATCACTTGTAAGCCGAAAATTCGTATGTCGGAACCCGAAACACATGTCGCTCGTAAGTCTGGATTTTTGGTCGTAAGTCGGAAAATGTATGCTAGCGCTGCGCCGAACACCCGTTTTTCAATGCAAACTTACATACTGGTTCATAAACATGCACAGAACTTTGTTTACAAACGGTTAGCTAACACACTTTCATCTAAAAACACACACCAGTGCTGTATTTTCTGTATTTTCTGTACAACTTTACTGTTCGTTAGTTCGCTCGAAAGTCCGGAACGTCGTATGTCGATGACGTCGTAAGTCGGGGACAACCTGTATGTCCAATAAAGTGGAAAAATCCATAAATATGTCACTTCACCCCATAAGTCGCATCTGTTATGTGTCACCCCTGACGCGTCGCGTATGTTACGTGTCACCACCCTGCTGCATATGGCGGCCACAGGAGCGAGCACAGAAGGACTTTAATAATAATAATAATAATAATAATAATAATAATAAACTTTATTTGTATAGCACCTTCCTACAATGCCTTGCATTGACCAAGGTGCTTAACAGGATAAAAAGATGAATAAACTGGAACAATAAATCAATGAAAATAGAATAAGAAACAACAGCAATAAAAGAAGGCAATGGAAATAAAAAATGCTACATACTAAAATACCAAGTAATAAAAGTTACACACTGAAAGCTTTTTTGAACAAGTGGAAATAAAAAGGCAATGGAAATAAAAAATGCTACATACTAAAATACCAAAAGTAATAAAAGTTACACACTGAAAGCTTTTTTGAACAAGTGGGTCTTCAGTCTGGTTTTGAACAGAGTCAGATCAGAGGTGGCACGCAGCTCAAGGGGGAGGCTGTTCCAGGCTTTTGGGCCGGCAACAGAAAATGACCGGTCTCCCCATTGTTTGTACCTTGAGCGAGGCACCTCCAGCAAGATTCTTTACAAGATTAACATGGTAAAAACAATTATTTGTTTGCTGAAAATTATAGCAAAGATATGTCTGAGCTTAACTTTTCCTTAATAAATTCATGAAATGGTCAAATCAGCTGGATTTAAAAAGTAGTTTCGCTACGTGTACATGCGCGGGTGGGACGGCTTCATTCCTTTGAAATTTAGCAAGATAAACACTAAAAAATCTATATTTGTTAGCTGACATTATAGCACAAGTGTTTCTGAGCTTAACTTTTCCTTAATAAATTCACGTAATGGTCAAATCAGCTGGATTTAAATTGTTTCGCTTTGATGTCTTCCAAACGGTCGGGCGCGCTGCTAAAATAAATTATAAATAAATCTTATTTTAGCTCAAGCATCTCCTACAGCAAATAGGTTGTAAATGTCCATCCATACTTTCAGTAAGTTTAATCAAAATCTGTCATGTGGTTCTTGAGCAGGGGTGGGCAATTATTTTTTCCATGGGGCCACATGAGAAATAGAAAATATTGTGGGGGGCCGGGCCAAATGACATAATTCAATACTGCATAATATTAATAGTATTTATTTATTAAAAGCAGTAAATATCATTGTTTAGACAAACTGGTAAAAGTATTAGTTATGATTAATCAACAAAATAAAAAGCATGAGTGGACATTTTTGAGGGCTAACGTTGTTTTGTGACTTGCTCGTGACAACAATTCAATCATGCACATTGCGCATGTCTTGATTTACATATTGCATCGTGAATTAAAAAAAACATCAACATTAAAGCAATGCTGTCCACAAATGAGGTAAAATTAGAAACTATGTTTTTGTTGTAACTCCCCTTACGGGGGCCGGTCAGAGTCAACCAAAGGGCCACATGTGGCCCTGGGGCCGTACAATGCCCAGGTCTGTTATTGAGCTATTTTGCTAACAAACACTAGTTCAGACCTCCAGAGTTCAGGAGGCCGGGCTGCGACAGAGTGAGTCCAAGCAGAGGAGGCTTTTTTCGGACACATGAGCTGGGAACGGTTGTGGATCCTAACGGCCGAAAGTGGTACTGCTCCATTTTTTTCGTCAGAATGAATGGAAACAGTCATATCTCAGCCAAAAATTGGTCTAAAAATATGGGGAAAAAAATCCATAAATATGTCGCTTCGCCCCATAAGTCGCAGGACATGAAAATTAGTTTAGAAAAACTGTGACGTATAGGCCGGAAAATACGGTACTAAATGTGAAGTTGTTGAGTGCCATCATCAGTCTTCTCTGTAACGGATCTGTTTATTTCTGTCGAGGCCTCAAAAGTGGTCACACACATGCAGGTTGTCACTTTTTGAGACACAAAGCTGTTTTTACGTGTTGGCTGTTACGGCTCTGTTACTATCTCGCCTGGTGGCAAAACGGTGCAACTGCAGCAGACAGGCTTCAACCCCCTCTGCTGCCTCAGACCATTGAGCAACCACAGTGAGACAGCCTGAAAGTGTCACTGTCCCAGCTTTTCTCTCATATTAATTAACCGAGCATGTTTTTAGCCGGCCAACATGTGCACATGAAGAACATGCAAACACTATACAGAGAGGCAGGGAGGCAAACTTGCAACTGTGAGGGGATTGAACTAACCACTGGTCCACCGTGCCAACTTTTTAGTAATCTACATGGTATATTTGACACAGTAGTGCTAAGGGATTTGTAACTTTATGAAAGCAGAATAGTTAGTCACAATTTAATTTTAGTTACATGCACTCATGTAAACATTTGTGTACAAATATAAAGTTATGATTTATCTGGTTCTCTGTTTGGAGCTGTCGGGGGACTTATTGTGAGAAGACACACCTCTGCAGAAACAGTGCTGTAAAATGTTTTTGCAGTGTTTGAAAAATTATCAGTGGCAACAAAATCCTAAAAAATATTCTTAGTTCTGGGGAAGAAAAAAAAATACTTTCTTAACAACTTTGATTCTTAAAGATAAATGTTGCAAGTTTAAGTCACAAGTTCAAACCTGAAGAAAAAAAAAACTCCTACGTGTGAAAATGAACAGAAACATATTATTAGAATGTAATTTTTTCCTTCAGCAGAGTACTGCAGTGTCAGCTCAGCAAACAGAACTCTGTACAGTAATTGGCAGCAAGAAAAGATTTAAAAACTTTTTTTAAAATGTCTACAGTATTACATCCTTTAATCCAGGACTATACAACTGGCGGCCCAGGAACAAATCAGGCCCATGGATGAACTCAGTTAGGCCCACCTATGGGTTCATTTGAAATAAAACTAGATTTTAAACCATGAAATAAACATAACTGCTGGATGTCTGGCCCCTGAGCTCTTGGCTTTCAGTAACTGTGGCCCAGGGACGTGCAGTGATGTTTGTGACCGGTGAGGCACTGACTCGTCTGGAATCGGAGGCTCACATATATGAATTCCAAAAAGCAGCTTACAGTATATTTCAATGTAGCTTTCTTTTATTTTATTTTAATAATAATGAATAATAATGAATTCCATTTATAATACACTTTTCATTAATAAAAATCTCAAAGGGCTACAAAGTGTAACAAAGCAAAGATTAAAATAAAACAAGTGATAAAATCAAATAAAATCAATAATAATATCGACTAAGATCAAAGATAAAATCATGTGGATGCAGATTAGGCTTGCTTAAAAAATAAATAAAATAAAACAAGTGATAAAATCAAGTAAAATCAATAATGATATCAGCTAAGATCAAAGATAAAATCATGTGGAGGCAGAATAGGCTTGCTTAAAAAGAAAGGTCTTTATGCTGCTTTTAAAGTCAACCAGTGACTGTGGAGCTCTCAGGTCGTCAGGGAGGGAGTTCCACAGGCGGGGGGCAGCCACACAGAATGCTCGGTCTCCCATGGTCCTCAACTTGGTCCGAGGAATATGAAGGAAATTACTGTTCTGTGATCGTAGAGACCGGGTGGATGAATATGGTGCAAGAATGTCCTTTAGATAGTCAGGTGAAGTGCCGTGCAAGCATTGATGGGTAATGAGAGCAGTTTTATTTATTTTTATTCAAACAGGCATGTAATTATGTTTTGATCAACTCCATACTTTTCAATAATGATGACAAGAGAAACAAAATATTTAATGTAAGGTCAAACTTTTTTTTGGGTGGGGGGTGGGGGGTGTCCTCTCTTTTTAAATAAATAAAATCTTACCTTTATTTTAAGATGAAGTCCATGCACCTGTCCTTCTCCACGAATGTCTCCTTTACGCTGTTGATAAACTCGTCGCAGTTTGTCTTCATTTTTAAAAGTCTGGCTGCTTCAATGGAGAGAATCGCCGAGAAGAGTCGACCTGGGTCCTATTCCAGCTGTATGTTTTCAGTCTTTCCAATGTGGGGAATGAGCTTTCCACAGATCCACAGATGCTGTTGTAGCTGGCAGAGTGAGCACCAGCTGGAGTAACTTTGTTGCATCAGGAACAGTCTGTATCAGGGTGATTCTTCTGGGACAAAAAGCTTAGAAGTTGTCCAGGAGATTTACATTACATCCTATCCACAATATTCCTACGCCCCATGATGCCTTGCGCGAATTATGGGAACGACTTCCGCCTGAAGTGAGAGCAGCAGTTAAAGCCCAGTCTACTGGCTGTATTTTTCACTTTTGTTTTTTTGTTTTGTTTATTTCTAATTAATTGCAATGGTTACTTCGTGTTGGGTTAGTGGGTGTTGCTGTCGGGTAGACGTTTGTTCAAAGCGCAGTTTTCACTTCATCCCAAAAATAAGTAAACGTGAAGGATTTATCTCCATCGGAGGAGCTGACAGCTGCCCCTCCTCTGCTCGGATCTGCTCCCGAAGACGTCGTGTTCAGATCACGTTTTCTCCGGTAAACAAAATATTCTACATAAATCATTTTGTGAAACAATTTCAGAACAATGTGAGAGTATAATTTTCTCTGTGTTGGAGCTGTTGTTGTTTTTTTTCTTCATGATTTAGCACCGTCTACTAGCTGTGGTTAGCTTAGCATGTAGCGTTAGCATCTGTTAAAGTATTTACTAAACAAATCTGTGGATAAATAATATAACTACATGTGTGTGTAATACATTTGCAGTACATACATATGCTGTGTGTATGTGTATACTGTATGCACACTATATATACAGTATATACATACATACTGCACATACACTGTACTGTAGTACTGTTTTGATTGTAGGTCCCTGTTACTCTCATG
>JBBPBX010061291.1:8012-21170 GCA_038048925.1 Garcialebias charrua | reverse complement strand
TCTTATTATGATTGGATGCGCACCAGGTGTCCTGTGTCCCCAGCCTTCGTGACAGGCTGAAATAGCTGATAGGAAAACTTTAATCGTTGAGAAAGAACAACCTTTTTCCAGTAAGTCCTGAAGGAAAGTCAGGAGCTGAGCCAGGTCGCATGAGTAAGAAATAATATTTCTTTCTGTGCACCAAGCTTCAAAAATATGCCACTTCTGTGCATAGAGAGACTGTGTTGACATAGCACAAGCATTTTGGATGGTTTTTACCACATTTTCCGGCAGGCCTGATGCCATCAGCTTGTTCTTTTCTGCCAACAAGCTGACATTTTTAACAGCTCTCAGCATAAGCGGCAAGACTACTTCTTCTGGTGACATAGTTTGACCCTGAAGAAGAGCAGTTGGTGTATCCAGTTCTCCTCCAGGGGCCCAGGAAGCCGTGACCCCCTGGGGGTTAACCAGGTTGGGGAGAAGGCCTTTTTGTCGATGTGCCACCAGGTTGCTCTGATCGAGGACAGATGTAACCTGTCGTCCTTATTAGACAGAGGTGGAGCAGAATGTCTGTTTTCTCTCCCCTTGTTTAGGGTCATGGGATTGAGAAGCTGCGAGTTTTGTAAACGAGCAGATCTCCTGACCCCAATCTGTTTTCTGGATGGGTCCAGTTTACTGGTCCTCGGCCTTAACAGAGTGTCGGAACCAGACAAACCGGCCAGGGTCTGTGTTTCACCCGTTGGGGGAATATTGTTTAAGAGCAGAGCTGAACCAGTACAGTGAGAAAGGTCATGTGCTGCCGGATTACTGCTTGGACATTGCGTGTCACTCATTAATAATAAAGGGACAGCTGAACGTGAGAACGTGGAGATGATTCTTTGTGCTTGGCAGACATTAAATTGTTTGGTGATAGAGAGCCCAGTTCCCTTTGAATAAAAGGAAGAGGAATATGATTCAGGAGTGAGAGGCGCAGAGCAGGAGTGGGCATACTTGTTGCCCCCCATCTTGGTGCCTGTACGTTGGGGTTTACCCCGGTGAACGAGAGGGTAGCCTCCCTTCGCCTACGTGTGGGGGGACGGGCTCTGACTGTTGTTTGTGCCTATGCGCCAAACGGCAGCGCAGATTACCCACCCTTTTTGGAGTCCTTGGAGGGGGTATTGGAGAGTGCGCCTCCTGGGGACTCCCTTGTTCTACTGGGGGACTTCAACGCTCACGTGGGCAATGACAGTGAGACCTGGAGGGGTGTGGTTGGGAGGAACGGCCCCCCTGATCTGAACCTGAGTGGTGTTCTGTTATTGGACTTCTGTGCTCGTCATGGATTGTCCATAACGAACACCATGTTCAGGCATAAGGGTGTACATATGTGCTCTTGGCACCAGGACACCCTAGGTCGCAGTTCGATGATCGACTTTGTTGTTGTCTCATCTGATCTGCGGCTGCATGTCCTGGACACTCGGGTGAAGAGAGGGGCGGAGCTGTCCACTGACCACTACCTGGTGGTGAGTTGGCTCCGATGGTGGGGGAGGATGCCGGTCAGACCTGGCAGACCCAAACGTATTGTGAGGGTCTGCTGGGAACATCTGGCAGAGTCTCCCGTAAGACGGAGCTTTAACTCCCACCTCCGGGAGAGCTTTGAACACGTTCCGAGGGAGGCGGGGGACATTGAGTCAGAGTGGGCCATGTTCCGCGCCTCTATTGTCGAGGTAGCTTATCAGAGTTGTGGCCGCAAGGTTGTTGGTGCCTGTCGTGGTGGCAACCCTCGAACCCGGTGGTGGACACCGGTGGTGAGGGATGCTGTCATGCTGAAGAAGGAGTCCTATTGGGCCTTTTTGGCCTGTGGGACCCCGGAAGCAGCAGATAGGTACCGACAGTCCAAGCGGCATGCGGCTCGGGTGGTTGCTGAGGCAAAAACTCGGGCGTGGGAGGAGTTCGGAGAGGCCATGGAGAATGACTTCCGTACGGCTTCGAGGCGATTCTGGTCCACCATCCGGCGTCTCAGGGGGGGAAAGCGGTACGCGACCAACACCATTTATGGTGGGGATGGCGTGCTGTTGACCTCAACTCGGGATGTTGTGAGTCGGTGGGCGGAGTACTTCGAAGACCTCCTCAATCCTACTGGCACGTCTTCCACTGAGGAAGCGGAGCCTGGGGACTTTGGGTCGGGCTCTCCAATCTCTGGTGCTGAGGTCACCGAGGTGGTTAAAAAGCTCCGCGGTGGCAGGGCTCCGGGGGTGGATGAGATTCGCCCTGAGTTCCTTAGGGCTCTGGATGTTGTGGGGTTGTGTTGGCTTACGCGACTCTGCAATATCGCGTGGACATCGGGGGCAGTTCCCTTGGATTGGCAGACTGGGGTGGTGGTTCCCCTATTCAAAAAGGGGGACCGTAGGGTGTGTTCCAACTATAGGGGGATCACACTCTTAAGCCTCCCTGGTAAGGTCTATTCAGGGGTTCTGGAGAGGAGGGTCCGTCGGATAGTCGAACCTCGGATTCAGGAGGAGCAGTGTGGTTTTCGTGCTGGTCGTGGAACACTGGACCAGCTCTACACCCTCAGCAGGGTCCTGGAGGGTGCGTGGGAGTTTGCCCAACCAGTTTACATGTGCTTTGTGGACTTGGAAAAGGCATTCGACCGCGTCCCTCGGGGGGTTCTGTGGGGGGTACTCCGGGAGTATGGGGTACCAGGCCCATTGATATGGGCTGTTAGGTCCCTGTACGACCGGTGTCAGAGCTTGGTCCGCATTGCCGGCAGTAAGTCAGGCTCGTTTCCAGTGAGAGTTGGACTCCGCCAAGGTTGCCCTTTGTCACCGATTCTGTTCATAACTTTTATGGACAGAATTTCTAGGCGCAGCCAAGGTGTTGAGAGGATCCGTTTTGGTGGCCTTAGAATCGCTTCTCTGTTTTTTGCAGATGATGTGGTCCTATTGGCTTCATCAGTTCGTGATCTACAGCTTTTGCTGGAGCGGTTTGCAGCCGAGTGTGATGCGGCCGGGATGAGGATCAGTTCCTCCAAATCCGAGGCCATGGTCTTGAGCCGGAAAAGGGTAGCATGCCCTCTCCGGGTCGGGGAGGAGGTCCTGCCCCAAGTGGAGGAGTTTAAGTATCTTGGGGTCTTGTTCACGAATGAGGGAAAACTGGAGCGTGAGATCGATAGGCGGATAGGTGCAGCATCCGCAGTGAAGCGGGCTGCTGTACCGGTCTGTCGTGGTGAAGAGAGAGCTGAGTCGAAAGGCAAAGCTCTCAATTTACCGATCGATCTACGTTCCCACCCTCATCTATGGTCATGAGCTTTGGGTTGTGACCGAAAGAACAAGATCTCGGATACAAGCGGCTGAAATGAGTTTTCTCCGCAGGGTGTCTGGACTCTCCCTTAGAGATAGGGTGAGAAGCTCAGTCATCCGGGAGGGACTCGGAGTAGAGCCGCTGCTTCTCCACATCGAGAGGAGCCAGTTGAGGTGGCTCGGGCATCTGGTTAGGATGCCTCCTGGACGCCTCCCTGGTGAGGTGTTCCGGGCATGTCCCACCGGGAGGAGACCCAGAGGAAGACCCAGGTAATGCTGGAGGGACTATGTTTACTAGCACTTTGAGATTTTTTAGTGCTGCTGTGTGTGTAAACTAGCACTTTGAGATTTTCATTAATGAAAAGTGAGGATCAAGATGGCGGCGCGTGCAAACGTTGCGGCTTCTCTCTCTCCCAGCAACACGGTGCTTTCGTCTGTTTTGTCCTGCACGCCGCAACTTGCCGGCACGTCTTTGTCTTGTCTACGTGTTCAAGAACGCAAGTATAGCCGTGAATTCCTGCTTGATGTCGGAAAAACCGCTCATTTGGGAATAAACAGCGAACTCCAGGAGAAGCTACATGAGCTCGAAGAGGAGTTACGTGAGCTTCGTGACTGCGAGCTGCTCTGGAAGCCAGCCCCGACCTTCCCTTCATCGCGCCCGCCGTGGAAGTACCACAAGCGGCGTGACGCTTCACCGCGCCCGCCATGGAAACGCCACAAGCGGCGTGACAGGAAACAGAAGCGGGGTAAGCGCGGAGGTATCAGAGCTAGGCTAGCAGCTAGCCCACACAGGCCGGCTATTCCATCCATGGTTCTGGCTAACGTGCGCTCCTTGGACAACAAATTGGATTATATACGCCTGCTACGATCGACACAAAAGACTGTGAGAGACTGCTGTGTGTTTGTATTCACGGAAACGTGGCTTAACAACAACGTTCTGGACCATGCTATTCAGCTGGAGCAGCTAACATGCTACAGAGCGGACCGAGCTTTCACCAAGGGAGGTAAGACTCGCGGAGGCGGGCTCTGTGTTTACATCAACAACGCATGGTGTCGTGATGCTGCTGTGGTCTACAAACACTGCTCACCTTTTGTGGAGTTCATGACTATTAAATGTAGACCGTTCTTTTTACCGAGGGAGTTTACAGCTGTTCTGATTGTTGCTGTATATATCCCTCCAAGCTCCAACAGCAAAGATAGAGGTGAGGCACTAAATGAACTATATCTGCACATCAGTGAGCAACAAACAGCCCACCCTGATGCTTTTCTCATCACGGCTGGTGATTTCAACCATGCAGATTTAAAGAGTGTATTACCAAAAACATACAGAAACATAAACTTTGCAACAAGAGGAAACCACACCCTGGACCAGGTTTACACCTCCATGAAAAATTCCTACAGAGCCGTCCCCCTCCCCCACATTGGTGCTTCTGACCATATCTGTGTCATGCTAAAGCCAGCATACAGGCCGCTGGTGAAAGTCACAAAACCAGTCCGCAAGCAGATACGAGTGTGGCCAGAGGGGTCTTCAGAGGCACTCCAGGACTGTTTTGACACCACAGATTGGGGTATGTTCAAAGAAGCTGCTACCACAAACAACACCACATGTCTCCAGGAGTACTCAGACACTGTATGTTCATACATCACCAAGTGCATTGATGATGTAACCAACCTTAAAACCATCACTGTTCGGGCTAACCAGAAGCCATGGCTGACAGCTGAGGTTCACAGACTCATGAAAGCCAGGAATGCTGCCTTCAAAGCGGGAGATCAGGTGGGCCTGAGGGCAGCCAGAAACAACCTGGACCGGGGCATCAGAAAGGCAAAGAGGCAGTATTCTGGGAAAATAGCTCACCGTTTCAAGGACAGCAGGGATACACGCAGTCTGTGGCAGGGAATACAGACCATCACAAACTACAAACCACCCCCCCAGACCTGTGACAGCTCAGCCTCTGCGCTGAATGAACTGAATGAGTTCTTTGCTCGGTTCGAGGCAAGTAACAGCACACCAGCACATAAACTCCCCCCCTCTCCTGATGGCCAGGTGCTGACGCTGTCCTCAGACAGCGTAAGGCGATCATTCATCAAGATTAACGCCCGGAAGGCCTCTGGTCCTGACAACATACCTGGTCGTGTGCTGAAGGACTGTGCAGGGGAACTCGCAGCGGTCTTCACGGACATCTTTAACATCTCACTGAGCCAGGCCATCGTCCCCACCTGTTTCAAAGCCACCACCATCATCCCTGTCCCAAAGAAGGCAACGCCCGCATGCCTCAATGACTATCGCCCAGTAGCACTCACCCCCATCCTGATGAAGTGCTTTGAACGGCTAGTCATGAAAAGCATCACATCTGTCCTCCCTGACTCCCTGGATCCCTTCCAATTTGCATACCGACCTAATCGCTCAACCGACGATGCCATCTCCTCTGCCCTTCACACAGCTCTCACACATCTGGACACGAAGGACTCCTATGTTAGAATGTTGTTCATCGACTTCAGCTCGGCATTTAACACCATCATCCCCCAACAGCTCATCCTTAAACTGGACAGTCTGGGGCTGAACACCTCAATGTGTAACTGGCTGCTAGACTTCCTGACCGGGAGACCACAGACAGTACGAGTCGGGAGTAACACATCTAGCACCATCACATTGAACACAGGGGCCCCACAAGGATGTGTGCTGAGCCCCCTTCTATTCACCCTGCTAACACACGACTGCACACCATCATACAGCTCCAACCACTTCATCAAGTTTGCGGACGACACAACAGTGGTGGGTCTCATCAGCAACAACGATGAGACGGACTACAGGAACGAGGTGAGCCGCCTGGCCTTGTGGTGCGGACACAACAATCTCACTCTCAACGTGGAGAAGACAAAGGAGATTGTTGTGGACTTCAGGAAGAGGGATGCCCAGCATGCCCCTCTGACCATCAACAGCACCGCAGTGGAGAGAGTAGACAGCACCAAGTTCCTGGGAGTGCACGTCTCGAAGGACCTGTCCTGGAGCAGGAACACTGCAGCACTGGCAAAGAAGGCTCACCAGCGTCTCTACTTTCTCCGCAAGCTGAAAAGGGCTGGAGCTTCAACCCCCATCATGAGCACCTTCTACAGAGGTGCCATAGAAAGTGTCCTGACCAGCTGCATCACTGTGTGGTTTGGTGCATGTACTGCATCCTGCCGCAAGAGCCTCCAGCGCATTGTGAGAGCAGCTGAGAAGATCGTGGGCACCTCCTTGCCCTCACTGCAGGACTTACACAGCAAACGCCTCACTCGGAAAGCCCACCGCATGGCAGGTGATCCCACACACCCACTACACAGCTGCTTCAGACTGCTGCCATCAGGAAGGAGACTGAGGAGTCTCCAGGCTCGAACCAGCAGACTGAGAGACAGCTCTGTTCATCAGGCAGTCAGGATGCTAAACACTCTGCCTGCTCTGCCCCCCCTCCCATTTGAACTGCCTTAACACTAAAACTTTCTCACACATTACCACAAAACACAAAGATTTTAACACTGGACTCTGTGTCATCAAACGGGTTATTCACTAAACTCTCGGTCATGTGCTCATACAGTTTGCACTACTTCTCATACTTGCACTAATGTTTGTATTACATCACTGCCTATAATCATAATACTGTTTACATTCTCTGTTTACATTTATTAATACTGTTTACTTTTTTTACTACTGCTTACATGTAATTACTACTGTTTACATTTACACTACTCTAATATCTACACCACTGCTGATACATATACAGTGTGCTCTGAACGGTCTTACTTAGGGATGCCCAATGTGCCTTACTGCATATGCCACTTTTTGCCTCTATAACAACATCAACTACTACCTCATACATATACTGTGTACATTAACTCATACGCTGCTTTGCCACTTTGCAAATGTCAATGCTAGAAACCTTTAGTTTATTTTAGTTATACTTTTTATACTCTTTTTTTATACTAGTATGCAAAAACTCAGGACAGTACAGTATTATGTTAATGTTTTAGTTTTAGAGTTGGTGTAAATTTTCATACTCTTATACCACTATGCAAAAAACTCAGGACAGTGTTAGTTTTACTATTTTATGCTTATGTCTATTATTATATGTTTCAGTGTTTCAATGTTTAGATGTTTACTGTTGCACCGAGGGACTGAGAGAAACGCAATTTCGGTCCTGTGTATGTCCTGTACAGTACATATTGCAGATCTGACAATAAAGTTGACTTTGACTTTGATTATAAATTGAATTCATTATTATTATTATTATTATTATTATTATTATTATTATTATGTTTCTCGGCTGGCCTGGGAACGCTTTGGGATTCCCCCAGAGGAGCTGCTTCAAGTGGCTGGGGAGAGGGAAGTCTGGGCCTCCCTACTTAGGTTGCTACCCCCGCGACCCGACCCCGGATAAGCTGACGAAAATGGATGGATGGAATCTGATTCAGCTCTGATTTGTTTACACACATAGCAGCTTGAACACAATTGCTTTTGTGAACGTGTGAAGCTTGTGGTTGCCTGTGGGAATCTGACGTGGCTCTCCGTCATTAGATTCTGTCGGCGCATCTCCCTGTGGCGCGGACATGTCACGTGTTTGCTTGGTTAGTGTATTGACCGCCCCGTCATTCACAATGGAGCGGGAGCTGGTGCACGTGACCCCCCTCACCTGTCTCCATGAGGGGTGGGGAGCCTGCTTGCAGAAGCCTCTGTGCCTGTCCTTTACAGACGGAGCAGTCACCCTGCCAGGGTTCATTGATTAGGCTAACACCTTGTGAGCCATTAGGGAGTGGGGGGAAACGGCCCCCTCCCTTTATGACGGCTGGCAGGCCAAAGGGACCTGTTCTGCTGAAGTTACTTGTGTTTTGTTGTTGTTGTTGTTTTTATTTAAGAGTCAATAAAACAGAGAGGGGCTGTTTTTTTAGCTTTATTCATGCTTAAGTGTAACGACTTGTTTGATTTTATGTCACTTACAGCAGGAAAAACATGATTTGAGCATGCAACAGAGTTACCAGATTTTTGTACCGTGCTACAAATAAAGTCTGGACATGAAAGGATCATTCCCCGTACCACTTGGGCGGGTGACCGTGTAAAGTCAAGACGTGAACCTGGTTCATCAGGCACGCTTTTGTTTCTCGTCCCGGTTCGCAGAGGAGGCCATGTGTCTGACAGCCTGGCGGGGGACAAACCTGTTTTTGCTCCATGCGTGTTCAGTGCGAGGTTGGCCTGGCGGTGGTCTCTGCCGATGCTCCTCCTCGTACGCCGGCCGCTTCTGCGGTGGGTCACACGTTGCCGAGCGGTGTCGAGGCTACGCAGGTCTGCCTCCAGCAGACTCCCTGGGGGGAGCAAAGCTTCTCTTGGGAATGCCCACCCGGAGAGCTTCAGCCTGTTTGCGCCTTTGGTCAAGCTTGTTCTGAATTCGATCAAAAGCTTTCCCAAACAACCCCGTCGGCTCTATCGAGTGGTAGAGAAAAGGCACCTTTTGTCCCTCGGGGAGATCAGTTAAAGTCATCCACAGATGGCGTATCGCAATGACCACTTCCGCCATGCCTCTGCCTTGAGCAACAACGGCTGTCCCCATCATGCAAGCATGAAGTCTGTTGCCCTGCGGGCTTCATCCAGCAATTCAGCGGCAGCCTGCTTGTCCGTCGTTACCTGGAGCTGTTGCAACATTTCAGCTTGGTAAGCCTGCATCAACACAGACGCGTTCTTTGCGCGCGCCGCAAGTCCCTGATCTCTGTAGCATTTTTCGAGCAGAGAAACTGAGGGTCGACAAGCTTTGCTGGGAAGAGTTGGTTTTGTCCCGGATGACTTGGGAGCCAGGTGAGACGCCAGTGTGTCCTCAATTTGAGGCACGTTGGCTATTCCCACCTCATCCATCCCGTCCACGTCGAGGAACTGTGAGAGTGGTAAGAGCATGGGAGCTCTGGGCTGAGGCCAGGTGCGAGTTAGTTCTGTGAGGAAGTCCGGGAACACGGGCATCCTTTGCCTCGTGGCGGCCTGCTGCTTTGAGTAAAAATAGTTTCCTGCCAGCCTCGTGACCTGTTGATGAGGCGGAGGCTCTGGCCATGGGATGTGCAGCGCGTCCGTTGCTCTGTGGCACAGGTCGAACAGAGCAGGGATGGAAAAGTCAGTTTCCAGCAGCACAGGTACCGGGGTCTGGGAGAGGTCTTCTCCCTGTTCCTCGAGTTCAACGTCTGCGTCCTCCGCGGAAAATTCACCTGAGGCTGAAATTGAGATCTCGTCCTCGTTCATCATGCCTCGAGTGTCGAATTCAACTGTTAAATCCACCATAGGAGCCAGCACGTCAGAGCTGTCACCCCATTCGACTCGTGTGCTGTCGTGCAGAGCCATGTTCTCGAGCTCCGGCATGGGAGTGAGGGGCTCTTTGGTGTCCGCATCTGCTGGTACAGCTGGGGCGCCCATGGCCTTGGCGACGAGGTCAACCCGGTGCCGCAGCACCGTATCCAGCATCTGGCTGCAGTGTGGGCAAAAGTTGCGCGCGTCCAGTGCTGTTTTTGCATGTAACATACCCAGACAGACTGGACAGGCCTCATGGGTGTCCGTCGCCACAAGGGAGAAACTGCATCCACTAGGACAGGCGCGCGAAGTTGGGCTCGCTGTCCTGCTGGTTTTCCTTGGAAGCCTTGTCTTTTGCTTTCCTTTCTCCGGAGGCATGTCCGAGATAAGGAGAGCGAATCCTTCCAGAATTCTTTTTATTTTAATTTGTTTAGACATCTCCTCCGTCATCTCGCTTTCGCTGGCTAGCCCGCTACGAATTAGCAGGGGTAGCGGTTGTGACGCAGTTAGCACCATCGAGCGAAGCAGTCTGTGGAGAGAGGAGAAGAAAATACTTCGGGGTTAAGAGAAAATGTGCCGGACTAGCATTCGCTAGTCCAGCAGTACGCAGGAATAATTCTATGTGCGCTCTGTGTAGGGAGCAAGCTCACCTCTGGTTGAGCGATGAAGCAACAGAGAAGTCCCGCGAAGAGAGGTAGTTCAGGTTTAAGCGAGGTGAAGGGCAAAAAAGAGAAAGATGGATGGGCATCAGTCACTTAAATACCCAGAGTGCGGGGCCTCTGGCGCGACGTTGATGCCCTAGCCGTAAAGGCGTGATTGTATTCCTTCAGGTAATTGAGCGGGGGCACAATTCCCATAACAAGTATGTTGCACCAAGAGAACTTGACTGAAAGGGAACTGGTCCAGATGACACGATTTAACCGATTTTGTTGAGATATGAGAGGGATTGTTAAAAATAGTCATCCGTGTAAAGTATAAATAAAATTGTAACCAATATGCTGCTTCTTTGCACACTTGTATGTATGTTCATTGATTTTCCATTGTATGAACATACAATGATGACAACACATAACACATTATTAGTATTATTAATATAAGTTGCAGGCATGCTACAAAATAATTTATGTAAAATACTGTAACTTATACAATGAAAATTACAGTATTTGTTAAAATCACGAAACATTTAAAACAAAATAATAAAACTGCATTTGTTCTGCAAATAAACAGTGAGTCGACATCCTGTACAGAATCAGCCAGTTATGCACCTTTCAATAACTCAATGCCAAATGTAAATGCGAACGTTTGGAACTAATTTCCTACTCTGACATATCTGATAAATACAGGCACAAACACTGCTTTCTCTCCTCTCCTCTCTTCTGTAAGAAGTCTTTAGTTGGCTTGCTAATGGTGGCAGGGTGGAAGGCCAACACTCTGTGCGCACTGCTCTCCCCGCTGAGCCAACTCTGATTAATGGAGCAGGTGGTCACCCCACTTTGGATAGAAAAAAACCCAGCAAAGAGACAGATACATGAGCAGGACTGAGAGAGAAACATGGGGTTCAGAGAGAGCCTGAAATGTAACGGGTGGTGGAAGGAAGAAGAACACGATTAGACACAAATCTAAAGAGTGAAAGTGATGGGCAAGTTATAAACAAACGTAAATGAGAATGTTTCTATGGCTACAGCTTTAAACGAGCAGAAAAACAGATGCTTCATCTCCTTGTTCTGTTGACCTATTTTAGTCCCCCTTTTCTTCCCATTTTACATTAATCAGGTGTCTCCTTTCTTCTCTACTGGTATAAGAAAAGAGTGTCAAGATTTGATATGGCAAATTGAATTAAAGAAATATGTATATGTTTGCTTTTGCCTCGCCCACCTCTTTCTTTGCATTGAAATAGTTTATTTGTCATCCAATCTTTATTTTTATCTCATACAGGAGAATGTTCTTCCTCATTACCGCTCTCATCATCATCAATCAGCTAACTGTTGGACATGAGAGAAGCCCCTGCTCTGCCTTGTCATTCTCTTTCTGCATCCTGCATTCACTCCTTCACTCACCACCTCCCATACTCAATCACTGACTTCTTTCACTTTCACACCACACTTTCTCAGTCATTTGTCTTCTTCATTGGGGTCTTCTTTAAGACATCTTTTCTCAACTTTTTTTTTTACAAAACAAAACACACATCCTTCTTCCTCCCAGTTTCATGTAAATGTATTTTGTATGTTTGACTTGGCCAGCGTTGCATTCTTGGATGAAATCTATTTTGTATTCAATAAGACAGAGGCCAGTGGTGTGTTTTTCTGGGACATGGTGTTTTGACTGTGAAACATTGCAGTGTGGTGTCAACAACTCCAAATGAGAAGAAAATACATAGAAAAACAAAGTTAGGGGAATTTTAAAAGTCAACTAAGTAACCCAAAACTGCTTCAAACTTACTATTATCTTTACCTGCCACTTCCTTTTCAGGTCATGGGTGTCACTAGTGCCCATATCCAGCAGTCACTGTGTGAGAGGTGGGGGACACCCTGGACAGGTCTCTAGTCCATCACAGGGACACATAGAGACAAACAAGACACAATGATGCACACTCTTACATAGAAAGGATGCACACTCTTGCATAGAAATAATTTGTTACCACTCAGTCTAACATGCATGTTTTTGGTCTGGGGGAGAAAACTGGAGAAAACCCACACATGCATGGAGAGAACATGCAAACTCCACCCAGAAAGGTCTGCGACCAGGATTTGATCTAGCAACCTTCTCGTTGGGAGGCAACAGCTCTACTAATGGATCCACCATGCTTCCCTGTTTTTAGTCATTGTTATGTAAATATATGTCCATGAGCAGGGGCAGGGTATATGTCAGCACATTGGTGTGGACTTGTTCCTGTTTAAAGTGCTTTATAAATAAAATGGTATGGTATGGTATGGTATGTGACCATACACTAATCAGTCCATAGGATTATGCTGACTTTTAACCTCTCACACATCAGTCACCTCTTCCACATACAGCTATTGTAAGCACATATATAATGGTTTAAGGAAGGCATGAGGGTAGTGATGGCAGCATGTGGCTAAACTGGTTATCTAACTAGTAGAATATACAATTTTGAGCCAAAAAAGCAACAAGAAACACAGAAGACAACAGAAACTGTGAAGACAACTGTTGTGGTGCTTTCAAGTCTATTTAGCATTCAGGTGCTGCCTCATGTTCCTCGGCCTGAAGTGCTAGAGCAGAATGCTAAACTGAAGGGTTACAGGAAATACGGTTTGTCTGTGTTTACCAAATTTATAGAACAAATTACTAACAGTTAGACAGCATGTTAGTCACAATAAATACATTTAATATACTGTGTTAATACGATATCTGGTCAGTATTTTGCAGATTGATTTCAGGCTGTTTGCAAGTAAACAGATTATATTGTCAAATAAACTTTACTTCTTTACCAGTTTTTCTGGATCAAATATTTTTTCTTTAGAATAATCAAACAGTTTAAAAAACATGATCTAAATAAAGATTTATTTTTCTTACAAAGAAATTAAAAGACAAATAAAACAAGTAGAACAAAAGTTGCAGCTACAGGAACATTAAAAAAAATATATATAC
>JBBPBX010061290.1:0-21171 GCA_038048925.1 Garcialebias charrua | reverse complement strand
TATAATAATAATAATAATAATAATTGTCTAATCTTGTCATCTGCGTATGTTTCCCATACACAGACGAAATTCGTCTCTGCATTTAACCCAACCACCTACCAGGTGGTGCAGTGAGCAGCCATAGAAGGCGCTCGGGGAGCTGGAGAAATAGGTGTGCACTCATAGACACCCCAAGATGTGTAGTGGCCGGGACGCGAACCCGCGTCCTTCGGGTTCCAAGTCAAACGCCCTAACCACTACACCATCTTGGAATGACTGCTATAATCTGCTGAATGACTGCTGTAATCTGCTGAATGACTGCTGTAATCTGCTGAATGACTGCTGTAATCTGCTGAATGACTGATATAATCTGCTGAATGACTGCTGTAATCTGCTGAATGACTGCTATAATCTGCTGAATGACTGCTATAATCTGCTGAATGACTGCTATAATCTGCTGAATGACTGCTATAATCTGCTGAATGACTGCTGTAATCTGCTGAATGACTGCTATAATCTGCTGAATGACTGCTATAATCTGCTGAATGACTGCTATAATCTGCTGAATGACTGCTATAATCTGCTGAATGACTGCTATAATCTGCTGAATGACTGCTATAATCTGCTGAATGACTGCTATAATCTGCTGAATGACTGCTATAATCTGCTGAATGACTGCTATAATCTGCTGAATGACTGCTATAATCTGCTGAATGACTGCTATAATCTGCTGAATGACTGCTATAATCTGCTGAATGACTGCTATAATCTGCTGAATGACTGCTGTAATCTGCTGAATGACTGCTATAATCTGCTGAATGACTGCTATAATCTGCTGAATGACTGCTATAATCTGCTGAATGACTGCTATAATCTGCTGAATGACTGCTGTAATCTGCTGAATGACTGCTATAATCTGCTGAATGACTGCTATAATCTGCTGAATGACTGCTATAATCTGCTGAATGACTGCTATAATCTGCTGAATGACTGCTATAATCTGCTGAATGACTGCTATAATCTGCTGAATGACTGCTATAATCTGCTGAATGACTGCTATAATCTGCTGAATGACTGCTATAATCTGCTGAATGACTGCTATAATCTGCTGAATGACTGCTATAATCTGCTGAATGACTGCTGTAATCTGCTGAATGACTGCTATAATCTGCTGAATGACTGCTATAATCTGCTGAATGACTGCTATAATCTGCTGAATGACTGCTATAATCTGCTGAATGACTGCTATAATCTGCTGAATGACTGCTATAATCTGCTGAATGACTGCTATACATAGTTTGCTGAATTACTCTACAGCAGACGTTCAGCAAATGTCAATCTGCTGAAGGACTGCTATAATCTGCTGAACGACTGATATAATCTGCTGAACGACTGCTATAATCTGCTGAACGACTGCTATAGTTTGCTGAAGTACTCTGACATTTGCTGAACGTCTGCTATAATCTGCTGAATGACTGCTATAGTTTGCTGAATTACTCTACAGCAGACGTTCAGCAAATGTCAATCTGCTGAACGTCTGCTATAATCTGCTGAATGACTGCTATAATCTGCTGAATGACTGCTATAGGTTGCTGAATTACTCTGATATCTGCTGAACGACTGCTATAATCTGCTGAATGACTGCTATAATCTGCTGAATGACTGCTATAGGTTGCTGAATTACTCTACAGCAGACGTTCAGCAATTGTCAATCTGCTGAACGACTGCTATAATATGCTGAACGACTGATATAAACTACTGAATGACTGCTATAATCTGCTGAATGACTGCTATAGGTTGCTGAATTACTCTGATATCTGCTGAACGACTGCTATAATCTGCTGAACGACTGCTATAATCTGCTGAATGACTGCGGTAGTTTGCTGAATTACTCTGATATTTGCTGAACATCTGCTGTAATCTGTTGAACAATTGCTATAATCTGCTGAACAATTGCTATACGGTAATCTGCTGAACGACTGCTATAATCTGCTGAATTACAAGTACTATGACATCTGAACGACTGCTATAATCTGCTGAATGACTGCTATAATCTGTTGAACGACTGCTATAATTTGCTGAATGACTGCTGTAATATGCTGAATGACTACTATAATCTGCTAAACTGTCCAGCCTTGGGTCAACCACTCTGTGTGGGGCCCTTCCATTAGCAGCTGATTCATCTGTGCCACTGCTAGGCATTCATGGAGAGCAGTCAGTGGCCAATATGTGCGAATCACGTCAGGCAGATACAGATCTTCAATCCCGAGACTCTGTCTTGAAAGTCTGCCACTGTAATGAGTGCTGGTTCTTGTTCTGGAAGATTGCTGTATTGAGATCTTAGGTCTTGTAGCCACGGGGCATCATTACTGTGTGATGCCACCTTCTCCCATATGTTTTTCCACTATTGTTCCATCTCAGCTCTGGGTAGATCTACCCTTATGTTCTTCCCCTCCCATTGAGAGTACACTCTGGATCAGGGGTCACCAACACGGTGCCCGTGGGCACCTAGGTGCCCCAAGGACCATTTGAGGTGCCCGCGGACCTGTTCTAAAAATAGCACAACTCACTACTAAGCTGCATTTAAAATTTCATTTTATTCAGTTTTTTTTGTATTTATGTATATTTTAAAATGTCTATCTTAAAAATATGTATTTAAAAATATGTTTATTATACATTTTTTTCAATTTACGCTTTGTTATTTCCGAAGAGTTTATCAAACTGGTGCCCTTTGTATGACTCCGTACCCACGAAGTAGCTCTCAGTTTCGAAAAGGTTGGTGACCCCTGCTCTAGATGATGTGGTGGAGGATACCATGTTTATTCTCCTGGATTCTGCTTCTTGAGTGTACCTCTTTAAGTGAGTAGTCAGAGCTTTGAGGCATTGCTCGGCAGTCTCTAGAGCCTCAAGTATGGAGGCTGGTGTTGGCCCTTTATTTGTTGTACTTCCTGTTGTTCTTAGAGCAGGCTGATTTCTCTCCTTGTTTCCTTGATCTTAGCTTCCAGCCTCTTCCTTCATGGAGGTCAATCCTTGTTGATTGGCTTGATCTTATAGCCAAGCAAGTCAAGGATCACTGTGGCTGTGATGTATACCAGCTTTTTGGTCTCTGTGATGGTGTCAGTAGAGATTATTGGCAATGCTGCATTCACATCTTCTAGCAGACTTTCAAAAGGTACTTTGTTACTTAGCCTTGGCAAGGGGTGCAGGTTATAGGAGCCTAATGAGGTCACAATTTTTTTCTCAGGTCAGTTGCTCTTGTATTCAGTTCTTCAGGGCTTTTCAATGGGGTTTGGTACTCATACTATGATAGTGTGGATGGTGGTATATTCCCCTTGACCTGCCATCCTGGCTTCCCTTTGCCATACCATCTTTATTGTATCTCATCAATCTCTAGGTGTGATAGCAGATTCCTCTCTCAAATGTAAAAACACTGTGCTTGAAGTAGTTTCTAGGTCAAACTGGATGATGGGTATCAAAGTTTCCATAGTTCCCACATCCTTCCCATATAACCCCTACCTCTAGGCTTGCTCACAGTATAATTCCAACAGTGTTAAGTTATCTGACCTCCTCCATGCATGTCTTGAGATCAGAGGTCTAGTTCGTTCAGATCTGAAAGGAACCGACTGACCCTGATAACGACCCAACAGATTGAGCAACTTAGTGCAGGACCCACTCAGTTGGTTCTGTTCTCTCAGGCGTGAGAAAGGGTTCAGTTCTAGGCCTTTAAATCCCCCAAGAACTCACGCTGTCAGATATATGTCAGACATTTAATCTTCAGCTGTAAGAAAGACAGAACACTGTCACCGTCGCTTTCGGCTGCCCTATCAGCTGCATTATTTCCCAAAGTGGCTATAATTGTTCTGGTAATAAGTGATGAGAGCGGAGCTCTGAAAGGCATCCATGATAGACTTAATCAGGCGTTGCCATGGTAACAACAGCAGTTCTGATCACCAAGCTCAGAAACTTTAAAATGGTTCTGGGTTTAATGAAGAGCTGAGAAACAACAACTCTTTTAATTAAGAAACCAACAGTCTGAAAAATAATTTATACAACATTTAAAACATTTGTGTTCAGTTTATATCTAATTAAACTGCAGATGAATATTAATATAAAGACTTGATTACAATATTTTATCGCCTGCTGCCATAGACTAAAGGATGATCATGTTTATGAATGTGTCTTTGTATTTGTCCATCTGTTAATAAAATATCTCATGACCTCTTGGGGGAAGATAATGTTTTCGGTGACAATCAAAGTGATGAAAACTGGCGTTTTTAACGCTGACATCTGAAGAAAAGTCTCCTCGTGGTGCCGTTTAAACTTTTAATTCAGATTACAATTCATATCAGCAACATTTTATTTTATTTATTCCCTCCACAGTACACCTGGATGGGCTTTAATTAAAAATTACAATAAAAACCTGTACAAAACTCCTCTGTGATCTAATAAATCTGTTCTCTCCTGCAGATGGACCCCATGTTCACGGTGCCAGCTCCTCCGGCTCCGGGCCACCCGGGGGCCCCTGGACCCTCCCTGCCCTCGGCCCCCTCCTTCTCCACCCCAGCCCTGCCCACCTCCAGCCCAAAGCAGCTGGTGGTCAGGACCCGGTCCGTCGGCACCAACACACAGAATGGGGGCGTGTCGGGGGTCCTGGATGGGGACTCGGCCTGCTTGGGGCCCTGCCAACCTGGAACGAGCGTCAACTTGGAGGGGATCGTGTGGCACGAGACAGAGGAAGGTGAGGAAGATTCTGAAAACTCTGGACCCATGTTCCCTGAAGTTAAAATAAACTCTGATTCTGTTCAGTCACGTAGAACTGCATGCGGCCCATTTAAGCTCTGAATAATGGTTCAGCTGGAGATCCAACCAGTTCTATTAAATATACCATTCATCTCCATTATCCTTTAGTTTTTATCTGAAGTTGTGTTGGCTGTGTGTGATGTTCTGCTGCCGGCGGTCCGAGCAGACGGAGCGTCGTGTTTTTATGAACAACTTTCACGTTTATTTTGAAGCTGCTGAAAGTTACAGAGCAACGTCTCAAACAGGACGCTGCAGGTTTGGTTGTCAAACTTTAATAAATTTGTTTGCAGTGAAAATCTGAGGCAGATGTGTCAAAATGTTTAGGGTTTATGAAGGATTGGACCCAAATGCAGACAGACGCAGGGAGCTCAAAGGTTAAAATAAAAACTTTATTTTAACAAAGCAAAACGAAAAGCTGATGTAGCAGCAAAAAACAAACATGCAGTAACTCAAACAACCACAGGGATGAATGACATAAACCTCATATAGAGGCCAAATAATGCTGAACTGGTGAATAATTGACCATAGGCTGAATATATAAATACTGTAAATAGAATATATAGAACACAGAAGTAAATGGGAAATGAGACACCTGGGATGATTGCTGATTAAAGACAGGTGAGGGTGGTAGAGTAACTGGAAAAATGTCAGGAAAGTGACTGAATGGAATGGAAAATAGCACGAGGAAGACTAGGAAACAGAAACAAGACCTACACAAGAAATAAACATGATGAGGTTTAAGAAGGTTGAGTCAGGTCCTCTGGACGGATTCTTCTTATTGAAACGTTTCGTCTTTTGTCTAAAAGACTTCTTCAGTCTGCAGAGCTGCAACAAACTCAGACTTACAAGCAGCACCTTCTCATGGTGGATCAACCAGTCTGCTGGTGACAGCCAGAACCAGCTGTTCACCTGCAACAGCCAAAACTAGATGTTACAGCTTTAGGGTCGTGAGTCATGATGAGAACAACGTTTGGTGTTGGACACAGAACAGTTAGAAGGCCAGACCCAGAAGTAAAGTGTGTCCATGTGAAGATGGAGCGAAGGAGGAGTGATTGAGTGATGGAGGAGTGATGGAATGATAAAATGGAGTGAAGATGGAGGGATGAGTGATGCGTGAAGATGGAGTGAAAATGGAGTGAAGATGGAGTGAAGATGGAAGATTAAGCAATGGAGGAGTGATGCGGTCATAGAGGAGTGACAGAGGAATGATGGAGTCATGGAGAGATGAATGAGTGATAGATGGAAGATGAGTGATGGAGGAGCGATAAGGAGTGATGGAAGGATGGAGGAATGACAGAGGGATGAAGGAGTGATGGAATAGTGATGAGGAATGAAGGAGGGTTAAAGGAGGGATGGGAGGATGGAGGGATGAAAGAGTGATGGACCCTGATGCATGCTCAATAATCCAGGTAGAAAAATCTAAAAAAGCTAAGTCTGGTCCTCTGGACATTCAAAAAACAAAACAAAACAAAAAAAATTGTAGAAACGTTTCGTCTTTCGTCCGAAAGACTTCCTCAGTCTGAGCTGCTGTGTTCAGCTCAGTCTTATAAATAGACTGTGAATTGCTGTGAATAGAAAACAACCATCAGGGTGCTAACGATCCATCGTTAGACTGATGGTCCTCCTTGATCATGTGAGCAGCTGGTTTCGGCTGTCATCAGCCAACTGGTCGATCCACTGTGAGAGGGTGCTATTTATAAGACTGAGTTGAATACAGCAGCTCAGACTGAGGAAGTCTTTCGGACAAAGGACGAAACGTTTCTCTAATTTTTTGCTTTGTTTTGTTTTTTAAATGTCCAGAGGACCAGACTTAGCTTTTTTAGAAAGAGTGATGGAGTGACAATGGAATGATGGGAGGATGAAGGGGTGATGGAGGAGTGGTGGGAGGTTAGAGACAGAAACAAAATGAAGGAAAATAGATTAAGACTGATGATGATGATGATGATGATGATGATGATGATGATGATGATGATGATGATGATGATGATGATGATGATGAGGGGAAGATGATACAAAGAAAAATGAGAAAACGTTTAAATATTTTTCTAAACTCCTGCAGTGAAGAACAGAAAAATGAAGGTCAAAACAAGCAGGAGGAAGATTTCTCTCCTGATTCAGTCCGAGTGCGAGGACTGCCTGCTCCTCCAGGAGGCGAGGGGGAGGAGGAGGGGGATGCATAATAATTAAACTGAGGGAGGAAGGAGGAGAGCACTAGTTCTTCTCTGCAGATCCAACTCTGATAACTAAGAGTGACTCATTTCAATCTTAAGAACTGTCTGTCTGTCTGTCTGTCTGTCTGTCTGTCTGTCTGTCTGTCTGTCTGTCTGTCTGTCTGTCTGTCTGCCTGCCTGCCTGCTCTGTCTGTCTGTCTGTCTGTCTGTCTGTCTGTCTGTCTGCCTGTCTCTGTCTTTAGTTTGTCTTTGAAGACACTCTGTTCTGTCTGAATCTTCAGTTCTTTTGATTTATGCAGGACGGTGTGCAATTATAACACTAATGTAAAACCATTTGATTCATTGAACCAGGTTTAGCCTCAGGTTGATTTTCATTTGGAGTCCCTCAAGACAATAAACATATACAGTACTACCAAAAAATAATAAAACATCCAACAACAATGAAATAAAGAAAAAATATATTTAACAAGCAATAAAAACACAACCCCTTCTCTCCTCGACCTGTTGCCTCCGCGACCCGACTATGGATAAATCGTAGAAGATGGAGACAGAAATTGAGATCTTCGTGTAATTGGACTTCTACTTCATGACAAAACAATAGTGTCATTGACGTAAAACTGAAAAGCAGGGGTCCTAGCGCAGATCCTTGGGGTACCCCCATTCTGCACTTTAGGAAACTGGAATGTAAAAATTACATTCTGCTGGACAGATATGACACCATCAAATAAAGTGTTTTGGATGATAAATTAAAGTTAGACAGTTTGGAGATGAGAACATTTTGATGATCTGTATCAAAGGCTTTACGTAAGTTCAACCCAAACAGGAAGTTAGTTTCAGAGTTATGGGTTCAGTCAAAGCCACTTGTTCTTCTAAAGCTCTCAAAAAAACAAAAACACCAACATTTTTATTTCATATTTGGATGGTTCTCAATTTCCTGTTATCTCTGGTATCTGGGACCATCCATCTTTGATGTTCTTCAACATTTAGATTGCATTTTGATGATATGTGGAGCTTTTAGAACTTCAACCTCTGAGCTTCAGGTTGCACAAACCAAAGCTCGCAGGGTTCTGCTGCAGATCCATCATCTGTTTAATGCTGGCAGAACTTTGTTCTTCATCAGGAACGTTCTTCATTAGGAACGTTCTTCATTAGGAATGTTCTTTATTAGGAACGTTCTTCATTAGGAACGTTCATCATTAGGAAGAAAATCCTAATCAGAGATGTTCATCAGAGATGTTCTTCATCAAGAAAATCCCTCATCTGGAATGTTTCTTCATCAGGGATGTTCTTCACCAGGAACCTTTCCTCATCAGTAACGTTTCTTTGTCAGTAACATTTCTTCATCAGTAACATTTCTTCATCAGTAATATTTCTTCATCAGTAACATTTCTTCATCAGGAATATTTCCTTATCAGGAATATTAATCATCGGGAATGTTTACCGATCGATCTACGTTCCCACCCTCATCTATGGTCATGAGCTTTGGGTTATGACCGAAAGAACGAGATCTCGGATACAAGCGGCTGAAATGAGTTTTCTCCGCAGGGTGGCTGGACTCTCCCTTAGAGATAGGGTGAGAAGCTCAGTCATCCGGGAGGGACTCGGAGTAGAGCCGCTGCTTCTCCACATCGAGAGGAGCCAGTTGAGGTGGCTCGGGCATCTGGTTAGGATGCCTCCTGGACGCCTCCCTGGTGAGGTGTTCCGGGCATGTCCCACCGGGAGGAGACCCAGAGGAAGACCCAGGACACGCTGGAGGGACTATGTTTCTCGGCTGGCCTGGGAACGCCTTGGGATTCCCCCGGAGGAGCTGCTCCAAGTGGCTGGGGAGAGGGAAGTCTGGGCCTCCCTACTTAGGCTGCTACCCCCGCGACCCGACCCCGGATAAGCGGAAGAAAATGGATGGATGGATGGANGTAGCTGCACTCACGCAAAGACATGTAGGAGGAGATGTATGAGGGCAGCAGACCAAGAAGTGAACACCCATTTTACTATATATATATTTATACACACACACACACACACAACACACACACACACACTCACATTTATTGGGTTTTACACGTATGTTTTAATTGCAGAAGATGGCTCTGTATGTCTTCTATCAACTGAACACAATTCCAGGGATTGTCATGCCACCCCGGGTCCCCACTTGGGAGCGCCACTGCTTATTGGTCAAAAATGAATACCAAGTACTGCCATCTCACTCATAAATCACACAACAACAATTAAATGAAATAAATTGTCACAAGCCAGTGCATGGCTAAAGCTTATGACAATAAAGTGTTCACTGAAAATCACTCAAGCAGAAAGCACTTCTCAAATGTTACGACTGAAGATATAATGATTCCATCACATAACACAGCTATGAACAGTCACCAAGTGATATGGGCAACTTCACACTCTGCAAAATCCAATTACAGCACTAATTCTCAGCATCACACCACAATTATGCAAGATTCATGTTTTGCAGACAGTATATAAAATAAGCAAAATACATTACATTTATTATCTGCACAGTCATAACAGTTTACATTGGACTACGGTACTCATTTCACAGAAAGCACGGTGGCTCTTACCTTTAGAAGTTCTTCTTTTTGGTATTTTTCTTTGCAAAGTCACAAACCAAGTCCTCAAAGTCCAGCACCCTCACCAGCTCAGACTCTTGGTACTTGAAGCATTCCTTGTTTTGTTAGCTCTTCTACCGTAGACATTTCTTCAGTAAAGTTAGCTGCCGTTGTTAGCTCAGGTTGGGTTCATTTGTAGAAGGCAACGCTTCCAAGCTAACGTTGCTGGTTAGCTCAAAATCTTCTAATTTCTAGCTTAAAAAAAAAAAAGCTGGATATCTGGCCGCCCGATTATGAAAACTGGCAGCTCCACGATCGATAAGGACAGCGCGAGCCTTTTCATCGACTGTCCCCCACAATGCTGGGTCGCACACCCGATAAAACCAATCTGAACTGGCGGCGCTGCTACAGCTAGGTTCAAGCGGTTGTGTTGTGCAGCTAGCAATAGCCTCCTCCTCCGGACTCATGTTAGTTTGCTCACCGTCAGTCCTCCTCCACGACTTCTTCCTTCTCCGGATTTTCCTCCAAACGTTTTGCAAAGAATAATAATAATAATAATAATAATAATAATGTATGAATAGATGGCATACTTTTTAATAAACACGTCTCCTTCTCTTCTTTTTCTCTTTTTCTCTTTCGTTTTTGGAAACCACTTCTCTTACTCTCACTCATTTTTGCTTCTCAGATACGACAACTCACACAGTCCGATCAACGCAGTGCTACCTGTTTTATAAACTCGGTTAGGGGGCGGGCCAGCGGCGCGGCATGTTACTATGGTTTCCAACTCAGTGAAGATTAAAAAAAAATAAAAATAAAAATAACAGGAAGAGCGTGGATCTTACTGGTTATCTCTGTGGCTGTCGTATTTAAAATCTAAGGATATTTTATTTTCTTTCTTCCCCAAAACTGCAGTGGGCTCCCTGCGGTGGGCCCCATGGTGGGCGTGGGCCCCTGGGCCTGTGCCCAGTTGGCCCATCTGATAATCCGGGCCTGCGCTGACGTCACATACTGCTCGGAGAAAAAAGCGCTAAAAATGTCAACATACCTGCCAGTCAGACATGATTCCCAGTCGACATTTTCCTGCGTTTTATTAACTTTGTACTCCAACACGGTATTTAATAGTAGTTCAACCTCACGGTCTGTCCACAAAAATGAAAAAAAAAAGAAAGAAATAATAACAGGAAGTTGTCGTTGCTTTGAAGAGTTGTGACGGCACTACACTGCCACCTATGGGTTCAGCATATTCATTACAGAAAAAAACGGGGAAATGTAGACGAAAATTTTAAATATCTGAACATGTATGTACGGAGATATTTTTTTTGCGCAGATATTCGTTTTTCAAACACCAGGCTACGTGTGTACAGGGCCTTAAAAGTTGTTTAAAATCCCTTAGAGAGGTCAAGCTCAAGAGCTTCAGATCTTTTTACAAGGTGTTCCAGGAAACAGGACTGGAGTAAGAGAAGGCCTTTTGCCGAATTCAGTCGCACTGAGGGGACACTGCAGGTAATGATATCTTGAGAGCGCACGTTGTAGCTGCAATGACGTGAGATGTAGGAGGAGATGTTTGAAGGCAGCAGACCAAGAAGTGATTTAAAGATGAAAATGTACGAAAACAACATTCCTTTGGTTTTATCACCATGTAGCACCAGTTTGAAATGGAACAGGTCTGACTGAATGATGTCGAAAAGCTGGAAAACCTTAGCAACTGATTTAGCTCAACAATAAACAACTGCGTCGCCGGCATAGAATCATTGTTCGAAGTTACCCTGTGCTCCTTTGTGGCCTCGCCCACTATTCCACACCTTGTTCTTGGAATGATCTTTGTTGGTCCACCACTCCTGGGGAGGGGAACAATGCTCTTGATCTTCTTCCATTTGTACACAATGTGTCTGACTGTGGATTGGTGGAGTCCAAACCCTTTACAGATGTTTTGCCAACATGAGCATCAACATTTCTTTACTTTTAGAACTTGTGTGAAAATCTGAAGATGTTTTAGGTCAGATTGATGCAGAAATATAGAAAATTATAAAGAGTTCACAAATTTCAAGAACTGCCGTATATTCGTTCTGGCGCTAATAATAATAATACTGTAATAATAATCATTTTATTTAAAAGCGCCTTTCAGGACACCCAAGGACACTTAACAAACAATACAGTTCAAACATTATCAGTGACAAATTGAAATATAAAATACATAAAGATTATAAAATGCAAAATAATAAAAATACATTTAGTAAAGTTAATGATAAGCTAGTCTAAAGAGATGTGTTTTCAGGGCTGTCTTGAACAGAGAAAGGGAGGTGGTGTTTCGAAGGTCTGGCGGTAGAGCGTTCCAGAGGTGAGGGGCAGAGCAGGTGAAGGCCCTGCTCCCCATGGTGGAGAGGTGGGCAGAGGGTACATGGAGATGTAGCGAAGAGGAGGATCTGAGAGAGCGTGATGGGATGGAGATTTGTAGGAGGTCAGATAGATAAGGAGGGGCAAGGTTGTGGATAGCTTTGAACGTGAGAGTAGAATTTTGAAGATGATGCGTGATTTAACCGGGAGCCAGTGGAGCTGCTGCAGGACAGGAGTGATGTGGTTATAGTAGGAGGTTTGAGTGATGACACGGGCAGCTGAGTTCTGGACCATCTGTAACTTGTGGAGAGATTTGTTGGGGAGGCCGTAGAGAAGGGAGTTGCAGTAATCGATACGGGAAGTCACAAGACTGTGCACCAGGATGGCTGTGGAGCGGGGTGTGAGAGAAGGACGGAGACGGTTAATATTACGGAGGTGGAAATAGGCAGACCGAGTAACATTGTTGATGTGTGAAGTGAAGGAGAGAGTGGTGTCGAGGATGACACAGAGACTCTTGACCTGAGGGGAGGGGGATAGCAGAGAGTTGTTAAGGGGGACGAGAAGATGTTCTGATTTTGAAATAGAGTTTTTGGTACCGACAAGAATGATTTCTGTTTTGTTGCTGTTTAGTTGAAGGAAATTGTTAGAAAACCAGTGATTTAGCTCATTGAGACAGTCGGTGAGGATGGAGGGTGGGTGGGTGGAGTTAGGTTTTGATGACAAGTAGAGCTGTGTGTCATCAGCATAACAGTGGAAATGGACGCCGTATTTGCGGAAGATGTGACCTAGAGGAAGGAGGTAAATGATGAAGAGGAGGGGTCCGAGGACAGAGCCTTGGGGGACACCCGTGGAGACAGGGGAAGACTGGGAACGGAAGGATTTAAGCTGAATGAATTGAGTGCGGTCAGAGAGATAGGAGGTGAACCAGTCTAACGGGGTACCTGAGATGCCAATGGAGGTTAGTCTGTTGAGGAGGATAGAATGACAGATGGTGTCGAAGGCAGAACTTAGATCAAGAAGAATCAGAGTCAGAGTCAGAGAGTCTTTATTGTCATTTGCACCGCATGTGGTACATCTGATGAAAACGAGATTATGTAGTACACAGGGTCCCAGTTACATCCAACAACAAATGCAAGAGAAAAACAGTAATAACATCTAGGATTAACTAAGAAAAACATCAACTAGTAATACACTAAGCCCTAATGTTGTAGAAAAACATCATTATGAATGAGGATGGACAGAAGACTAGAGTCAGCAGCAAGAAGAAGGTCGTTAGTAATTTTTACTAGGGCTGTTTCAGTGCTGTGGTGGGGGCGAAATCCAGATTGAAACTCTTCATAAATGTTGTTGTTGGACAGGTGAGAGTGAAGTTGACTAGCAACAGTTTTTTCAAGGATCTTGGAGATGAAGGGCAGATTGGAGATCGGACGAAGATTACTGAAGTTGGTGAAGTCAAGACCTGGTTTCTTGATGATGGGGGTGATGGCAGCAGATTTGAAGGCTGTGGGAACAATGCCAGAGGTTAGGGAGGAGTGGATGATATTAGTGATGATAGGGAGCAGAGACGGGAGACAGGATTTAACAAGAACTGTGGGAAATGGGTCAAGTTGACAGGATGAGGACTTGGACTTGCTGATAATGTCAGCAATGTTATCAGCAGGGGGGAGGGAGAAGACAGAGAAAGGGAGGGAGGGAGTGGGGAGTTCAACAAGGATGCTGGGGGCAGTATTTGGACCAAGGTGTTTATGAATTGAAATAATCTTTTCATTGAAATATGACATCAGGGAGTTGCAAAATTCTGTGGAAACCATGTGAGAGGGTAGAGAGTTAGGAGATGAGACAGAACGGTGGAGGAGAGAGAACAATGTTTTTGAATTACCAACATTGGAACTGATGATGTCAGAGAAGTAGCTGGATTTGGCTTGAGAAATACTGTTCTTGTAATGGATGAGGTGGTTTGCATAAAGTTCCTTGTGAATTGTGAGACCGGATTTTTTATAGAGACGCTCTAGCCGCCGACCTTTGGTTTTCAGAGAACGGAGTTCTGGAGTGAACCAGGGTGCAGAGTTGGTGAAGGAAACAGTCTGAGTTTTCAGAGGAGCAACAGAGTTAAGGATGTTGATGAGGCTGGTGTTGTATAATGTGACAAGATCATCTGGGTTGGAGGAGTTGAAGGTGGAGAAGGTGTAATGTACTTTCTGGTACATAAATATAGATGACGAAGAGGATGCAGGTCGTCTTCACACCACGTACTTTATTGAACCAAGACTGAACAAAGACTGACTGCTCGTTCCCTGCTCGGGAAAGCCCCTAACAGCAGTACCCAGCATGCTTTGCGCATGCACTCTTAAAGTGACATTACACTTATATACCATTCATTACATCTCCCTCCTTAAAAGAGAACTCGTATGTAACTGAATAACAAATATTTTCTGACGCTCACCCGTAACAGAAAGTCAATTTAACTGTAGGCTAATAACCAATTTCCAGTCCACCATCCTCCCTGAAACAACGAGAACACAGTTTCATGTTGACTCTTGTAACCAAAATACAAAATTAAAGTCACAACCCGTGCAGTTGGTGCATACAAACCATTACAAATAAAGACAATGTCATTACAACAACAAAAAAAATCTGCTTCTCTCATGTCAAATCCTTTAAATACATTTGACTACAGATTAAGTTTAATCGGTGGTTTGCTCACTCTGCCGGAACGAGTAATTCTAGAACCTTCAATAAGATTGTCTTGTGTGACAGAACCCGGTATCACTGGTTCTTCTGTCCATCCCGTGTCTGTGTCTTCCTTTGAAGTGGTTTCATCAGGACCACTGTCGACTGATGTGAGGTGGTTGGGATTTGCCAACAGGTGGCGCCTGTTCCTTCTGTATCGCTCCCCCTGTGCTGTCTCCACAATATAAGATCTGGGTGTGGAGCTTGTGTTTTGGACCACAGCAGGATTTGTCCACTGTTTCTGTCCATCCAATCTTGTGAGCACCGAGTCCCCTGGGCTCAGTGGTGGTAAGTCTCGCACTCCATTGCGGCGATTGTAGAAATATGCCTGTTTTTGTTTAGCTGAGTCATCAGTTTGTTGAATTTTATTCATGTCAGGCCATCCAGGTTTCAGATTGTCCTGCAGGGTGGGCAGAGTCGTCCTGATTTTCCTGCCCATTAACAGTTCAGCTGGACTGGCTCCTGTAGAAGTGTTGGGTGTGGCTCTGTATGTCATCAGAGCGAGGGCGGGGTCATCCTGGCGTAGAATGCTCTTTGCAATCTGCACAGCCCTCTCCGCGTGGCCATTACTTTGGGGAAAGTGGGGGCTTGATGTGACATGAGAAAAGTCATAAGCTCTACTAAACTCCCTCATCTCTGCAGAAGCCAGCTGCGGACCGTTATCACTCACTAACACCTCTGGAATACCATAACGTGCAAAAGTAGCTTTAAGCCTGGTAACAACTTGGCTGCTCGTAGTAGTCGGTAGATGTAAAATCTCCAGAAATCTAGAAAAGTAATCAGATACAACCAAGTAGTTCTGCTTTTTAAACTCACATAGGTCTACTGCCACTTTCTGCCACGGTCTAGATGGTAGTTCTGTTGAAATCAAAGGCTCTTTCCTGTGTGTATTTCTGTTCTCTACACAAAAGGAACACTGTTGAACTTTAGTGATAATGTCATGTCTCATCTTGGGCCACCAGACTGATTGAAGTGCTCTCTCTCTACACTTACTTAAACCCTTGGTGCCCATCATGAATCCTCTCTAGAACCTCCTCCCTCATGTTCGCAGGGATTACTATGCGGTTCCCTCTCACAACTAAGCCATCTAGCTCAGACAACTCTCCTCTGACCTGGTAAAAATCCCTCACTGACTCTGGAACTTTGTCAATGTATTCAGGCCAACCTGACCTAATGAAACTGCACACAGTCTGGAGCTGTGAGTCACTAGCTGTACTGTGTTTTATCTCTGTGATCTTCTGTGGTGTGGCTGGCACCTGACTGACAACAGAGTCTATGTGTGCTGCTACTTCATCGTGTAAAGCACTGTCTCCATAACACTGCTCTGGACCTCTGGATAGAGCGTCCGCCACTGCTAAGGTTTTCCCTGGTGCATATTCAGCTACAGCGTTAAACCTCATAAGTCTCATCAACAGCCTCTGACATCTCACTGGAACATTGTCCAAGTCTTTACTGTTAATAAGGGGCACTAAGGGCTTATGGTCAGTAATTAGTCTGAAGTTGTTGAGTCCAAACAGGTACTTGTCGAATCTTTCACACGCCCAGACGCCGGCTAGGCATTCTTTTTCAATTTGAGCGTACCTCGTCTCGGCGTCGCTCAGTCTTCTGGACGCGTAGGCTATGGGTTTCCACTGGTCTTTATGTTGCTGGAGAAGGACAGCGCCTAGTCCGTAGCTGCTAGCATCCGCCGACACGGCTGTTGGTTTGTTGACGTCGTAGAAAGCTAGGACTGGGGCTGCCACCAGCAGGGCTTTGAGCTTCTGAAAAGCCTCTTGTTGTGCATGCTCCCACAACCACTCTGTGTCTCTTTTTAGCAGTGCATAGAGTGGCTCACCCACTGTGGACAGTTCTGGAGCATATTTTGCCAGATAGTTCACCATACCCAGAAATCTTTTCAGTTCCATTGTGTTGTTTGGCTGGGGAAAGTTCTCGATGCCCGTTACCTTTTCTGGGTCGGGTCGGACACCATCCCTGTCGATAATGTGACCTAGAAAACGAACCTGAGCTTGTCTGAACTTGCACTTACGTTCGTTTAGCTTGAGGCCTGCCTCCTCGATGACTTTCAGAGCTTTGTCTAATCGTTGGTCATGGATCTCCTCAATTTCTCCGTGGATGAGGATATCGTCCATGTAGACTTCTGTCCCTTCTAGTCCTACCAGTCTCTGCCATTTTCCTTTGAAAAATCTCTGGTGCGCTGGTGATCCCAAAAGGGAGACGCCGGAAAGCATACCTCCCAAATGGGGTGATGAAGGTGGTGAGCATTTTATTGTCCTCATGCAACGGCACTTGATAAAACCCACTAGCTGCATCCAATGAAGTAAACACTCTTGACCCTGCGAGTCTAGGTAGTATTTCCTCAACAGTGGGTAGCACATACTTTTCACGTTTTAAGCCTCCGGAGATCTGCACAACAACGAACCTCCTGCTTGTTGGGTTTGAGGACAGGCACCATGGCTGCACATCACTCAGTCGGTTGAGTTACCTTTTCGATGATGCCTTCAGTTTCCAGCCGGTGTAGCTCTTTCTCTACCAGAGGAACGAGTGGAAGGGGTATTCGCCTCGCTGTGTGTACCGCATACGGTTGGGCGTCGTCCTGTAGGAGTATTTTCACTGGCTCAGTATTCAGCAGTCCTCCTGACCTGAAAACACCAGTCAGTTCATTCACTCTTTTCACAAGTCCCATGTTAACAGCTTCATGATGACCCAAAAGACAGCTGACTCTCCCTCTAATAACATAGGCTTTAAATGAGTACACCTTTTCTTTGTACTTTGTCGTAGCCTGAAACAACCCCATGCAGCTGAGATCCCCCCCTGGACCAACCAAGCATGTATCTGGTGGGTCGAGCTCTATTTTTGGCTTCATCATTTTAAATGTTTTTAGGTTAATAACTGTGGCGTCTGCACCAGTGTCTATTTTAAAAGTTATTGGGACGCTGTGCACCTCCAGATTGACTGACCAGTCTTCCTGGCTGCTTATTTTCCCATTAATTTCACCCAAAAAATAAGGCTGCTTCACCTCCTCAGTGACTTCTCTCACTTGTTTTGAGTGACACGCACGCTCCCAGTGTCCCTGTCTGTGACACTTATTACACTTGCTCTTGAGTGCGGGGCATTTCTTAATGTCTGAGTGTTTGGGTTTTCCACATCTCCCACAGCTCTCTGATTTTTGTGCTGTTTGGTGGTCGCTTCCAGCCTGCCACTGTCTGTGTCGTCCGCTCCTCTCCACGTGTGGGCCGCTGTGACGACGCAGCATGTTCACGTGAGCCTCGTGTGGGTTAGACTGAAGACTGACTTGTTTAGTAATCTCCTCTGCCTGCCGCGCTTGTTCAATAACTTCAGTTAATGTTAGGTCTGCTTTCAGCTGAAACCTGCGGGACAGTTCTTTATCTTTGATGCCCACCACCAGACGGTCTCTGATGTGCTCATCACGTTTGTCTCCAAACTCGCAGTGCTCTGCTAGCTCGTACAACACTCGAATGTACTGTTCTGCCGTCTCTCCTGGCGACTGGCTGCGCTGATAGAAACAGGCCCGCTCGTGTATAACGTTACGGCGAGGGATGAAGTACTCGTCAAACTTCTTAAGAACAGCTTCAAGGTTTTTAGTTTCCTCTTCGTCAGCAAAGTTGAACGAGCTAAATATCTTTTCAGCTTCGCTCCCCATAGCATAAATGAGTGAACTCACTTGTGTTTCTCCATTGTCCTTATTTAGCTTCGATGCTAACCGGTAGCGCGAAAATCTCTGTTTCCACTCCGGCCACTCGGCAGGACAGTCAAACTTGAATTCACTCGGTGGGTTAAACTTCGCCATCACGATTCTTCCTTTTAGGCACTTCTTACACCATGTAATGTACTTTCTGGTACATAAATATAGATGACGAAGAGGATGTAGGTCGTCTTCACACCACGTACTTTATTGAACCAAGACTGAACAAAGACTGCTCATTCCCCGCTCGGGAAAGCCCCTAACAGCAGTACCCAGCATGCTTTGCGCATGCACTCTTAAAGTGACAGTACACTTATATACCATTCATTACAGAAGGTATTATTAATATGAGATAAAAGAATGTCATGGTTGATATTCTTGATATTCATTCATTCATTCATTCAACCTTTATTTATGCAGGCTAGCCTCGTTGAGCCACGGGGACTCATTTACAAGAGGGACCTGTCTCACTCATACCTAGGGTCAATTTAGAGTCACCAATCAGCCTAATATGCATGTTTTTGGACTGTGGGAGGAAACCGGAGCACCCGGAGAAAACCCACGCATGCACGGAGAGAACATGCCAACTCCACCCAGAAAGGCCCCTGGACCGGGATTTGAACCGGGGACCTGCTCGCTGAGAGGCAGCAGCTCTACCAGTATATTACGGAAGGAAAGAGTGCTAATGCTACTAGCTTCAGTTAGCTTCATGTATATTAGCTCTGGAGCTAATGTGAAAGCTGAGTAATATCTTCATTCTCCTCTTTGTCAACGGGCTCCTCAGATTAAATGGCTAAACGTCAGATAATTTCCCAAATTAACGTTGAAGCTGAATCTGCGCCAAAGTAACCGTTCATTTACCAGAATGCATGGTAATATAAATAGCAACGTCCATGTGTCCGTTTTTTTGTTGTTGTTGTAAAAACTCCACAGCCTACAGTATATTTTTCAACCCTATTTTTTAAAATAGCTGAAATATATATTTTTTAATCAACTAAAGTGTTTTGTTCCAACTAGTCGGAGCTCCCTTTAAGAAAGTAATTCTTATGCTCTCACTCTCTAACACGGTTTTTAAAAAGCAGAAAAAAAAATCCTTGAAATGTCAAAGAATCAAGTTTAAAATGTTTGTTAGACCTTCCAACTGCTTTTCAACAAAGACGTAAAAAAAGTAATTACAGCTTCAGAGGACATGTGAGATATCATCATTTGAAAGTGTGTCTGCAGTCGGCTTCATTAAAAACCTGGTTGATTCCCTGAACGATCTGCCCAAGGTCAGCGAGGATTCAGCGCCGAGCCGTCCAGTCACTGTTGTGTTAAAGGACAGAGCTGTTCCCATGGCAGCGCACGGGCTTCCGGTAGAAATAACCAATGTTCTGGTTGAAGACGCAAACGTAAAACCTGCTGCGAGCCGCATCAAAAGACTTAAAGGTAGAAGAGAACATCAGGTGAATACAGAACGACTCGGTGTCAAACACCGACATAACTCCGGAGCGTTCTGCTGCTTTTTGGTTTCAAATGAAAAACAGACGACAAACAGCTTTTCAGTGTTTGATGTGTGGATGAAGCGTTTCAGGTGGGCTTTGAATCGGAATCTGGTTTTAGACAGACTCCGCTGTGGTTAAAGCCTAAAAAAACGAGACGGAAACAGCAACAAGGATTTTTAAATCCAAAAGCAGCGAGAAGTTGTGTTCAACCTCAGGCTGAAAATGTTGCAATGTTCTGTAAAATAAAAATAATAAAAACTGAATGCAGTGATTTGAAAATGTCATTGAGCCATAATTTAATGACAAAGTGTCAGAGAACACATACAGTATCAGATGTTTAATCGAAACAATTCCGAGAAAAGATAACGACGTCATTTTGTTGGCAATAACGCGTCTATTAAAAAAATTCCAGTCCCTATAGTTTCCTAACATCCAGAACCTGAGGAGACCAGTTGTTGGTTTTTGAGGGAATGGTTTCTCATTCTGGTCTGATCAAGGATTCCAGCTGTTCTACAGTCCTGGATCTTCTCTGTTAAAAGGGATCAGATGCTCTAAAACCTGTAGATTATTTTCTGCACTGATGGAGTCTTTCCAGATGTGAACGTTGTCAATGCCCGAGGCACTAATGAACCTCCATACCACCAGAGAGACAAGCTTTTGAACTGCGTGTTGCTATCAGGCTGCATGGATTTGGGTCCGTCTGACCACAGAACAGTTCTGGTCCATTTTAAATGAGCTGTGGTCCAGAGAAGACCGTAGCGGTTCAGGATGGTGTTCACATCTGTCTTCTTCTTTCCCTGATAGAGCTTTGAGCAGCCTCTGTGGATGAACTGTGTTTACAGTTAAAGAAAGTTACAGAAAGTTAAACTGGGTTTCTTTTTCAGAAACAGATCATGTCTATCACTGAATGTTAGGAAACGCCTTGTATCTGTGACTTTCCTTCCCTCCATTGATTACGGTGACATTCTCTACATGAATGCTCCTACAAGCACCCTGCGGATGTTGGATGTTGTCTATCATGGTGCACTAAGATTCATAACTGGTTGTGATTATCGTACCCACCACTGCACCCTGTATTCACTGGTTAACTGGACATCATTAACCTCACGCAGACTCTTCCACTGGTACATTTTCATCTTCAAATCACTTCTTGGTCTGCTGCCCTCATACATCTCCTCCTACATGTCTTTGCGTGAGTGCAGCTACAGCGTGCGCTCTCAGGACATGATTACCTGCAGTGTTCCGTCAGTGAGGACTGAACTTGGAAAAAGGGCCTTCTCCTATTCTGCTCCTGCTTCATGGAATATCTTACAAAAAGATCTGAAGCTCTCGACCTTGACTTCTCTAAATGGTTTTCAGAATCTGTTGGAATCCTGGCAAAAACCAATGCAGATTTGTTCCTGTCT